>JAJKFI010000100.1:8559-44972 GCA_029204185.1 Lerista edwardsae | reverse complement strand
ACACACACACACACACACACACACACACACACACACACAGAGTGGTGTCATTCAAATGATTCCTTTAACCAATGGTTAAAGGAATAGGCACTCTGTCCCAGTTTGTATCTGGTAACCCTACCTAACCCTGCCTTGCCCACTTCCACTAGTCTCTGACCACCTGTCGGGAGTGTCTCATGATGACCTGTTTTCAATGAGTACCTTTGATGTAAAATTTGAGATGGAAAGTTGCCTTTTTTACATTGGCTTGCAGCTGTCCACAGCAACAGTTGGCTACAGCTTTGGCACCATTTCTTGCTTGAAGAACAGTTTTTCTTCAGTGACATTGTCACAGTCAGTGAGATTTGGCTATGTGACAACACCTCTGAGGCCACACAAAGCTAATACTGTGTAGGCAGCTGTCACTCTGGACTAGCTTGGTTTACCCTCAGTGATGTAAATTACACTGAGCAATCTCATTGGCTATGTGATGGTGTTGTTACTAGGGATATTTTCCAAGTTTATTGATTTTTTAAAAAAATATTTATACCCCACCTTTTTTCTCCAAAAGAGGCGTCCAAGGCAGTTAACTATGTCAGTGAAAAATTTAAAGTACATATTATTTAAAACAACCATGAATAAAAATAGAGAGCCAGGATACTATAGTGTTTCTGGTGTTAGACCTGGAAGATTCACTTTCAAATCCCAGCTCATTCATGAGGCTTCTTGGGTGACCTTGGGCCAGTCGCTATAGCCCAGTGGTTCCCCTAGTCCTGTTCAGAGTTTGGGACTGTTGTAAGTTGCTGCAGGGCTGGGGACTGGGGCTGGGGAGGGTGTCCTAATGGTGCTGCAACAATTGTGGTGGGCACCGAGGGACTTGTACACATACCTGGGTGATAGGGAGGGGGTTGTCTGTAGCATTGGGGAGGCCCGCAGTCCCTCCGCAGGTCTCTCTGAAGCTAGTAAAAGCCTAGTTTTGAGCTCAAAAGTGCACTTCCAGTTTTTGTGCGAAAACCAGAAGTGCAAATCAGGGCTTTTACTAGCTTCAGAGAGACCCACAGAGGGGGCTGCGGGCCTCCCCAATGCTAAAGAGGGCCCCCTGACCACCCAGGTCTCTGTGGTGCTGTAATTGCTGCAGTGCTGTCAGGACACCCAAACTAGGCCACTCCCCTTAAGGGGGAATGGCCCGGTTTTGCTTCCCAATGGTGGATCGTGACCCACAGTTTGGGAAGCACTGTCGTAGTCTTTCCTACTTACACAGGATAAGAAACTACAGGAAATCAGAGAGGGTGATGTGGAACAGAAATGTGTTCAGGCACGGCCAGAAAAACTGCAAGGAAGGGGCCAGTTCCAGTTCACAGAGGGAGAGATTTATAACACTACCGCAAATGAAGAGTAAATTTAAAACTGTAGTTGGTTGAGGCTGCCAAAAGGATCACAATGGAGCACAGTTGCTGCTGCCTGAATACCAGGCATGGTGTGTAGTGTGAGTGTCACCTAAAGTTATGTTGGGGATGGTGCACCTTCTCTGTGCAGAGTCCCCCTAGGAAAAAAGAACAACCCTGGCAAAAAAAAATGTCTACTAGATAAATCTCTGAAAAGAGGGTTGCATTTAACTGGGGGAGAAGACTAGTGGTATTGAACTTTTCAGTGTAGACAGAGAAATAATGTCCTGTTCTTTGGAATTAGGCAGAGCTTCATTTTATGAAGAAGATCCCCATCGGAGCAGAAGCTTCAAATGTTCTTGTGGGAGAGGTAGATTTTCTCACTCGGCCCATTGTCGCTTTTGTGCGTTTATCAACAGCTGTTCTTCTCCCAGGCATGACTGAAATTCCAGTCCCTACCAGGTACGAGTTGGTCTGATGGCAATCATGAGTTCACAAAAAATAAAAAATTCCCTGTAACTGCGAGAGCTTGTATCCATGAGTGTATTGTGCCCAGCTGTGCAAATTGACAGTTTTAGGTTTTGGAGTTTCTTGGAGAAATTGGAAGAGTGTGTTCAATATTTTTTTTTGCCTATTGCTAGGAAAGAAGAATTGAGTGGTTATGGGGAAATCGTTCACAATGGCAGGGAAACCTAGTTAGGGGCCTCGGGCTTTATAACTGATATAGTGTGAAATGGCCCTAACCATCCAAACTATCTTCTTTTCTGAGTTTTGAGCAGATATTGACAATATAGCTTTTCCAGACTTTTCTTCCATCCAGGATAGTTAGATGTTTAAATGGAAAAGACAGAAAGCAAACTTTGTTTATTGGAATTCTGTTCAAATCTAGTTGATCAGCCCAATTTTATGCTGGTCTACTCAGAAGAAAAGTCCCACTGTGTTCAATGGTGCCTACTTCCAGGAAAATGTGCATAGGATTGTAGCTTTATGGCCCAATCCTATCTGGGCCTTCTGCTGATGGCAGTGGCGTCTCTATAGGGAGGGCAGAGCTCTAAGTTTTGCAAGAAGCCTTACCTTGCAGTGGAAATCACTCCTCTCCTGCACCGTTTTAGCCAATCCTCACAGGGAAAAGCAACATCTTGGCATTGCTTACTGGCTACAGCAGCAAGGGAGAGGAGGGATTTACATGACAGGGTAAGGCTCCTTGCAAAACTTAGAGCTCTGCCCTCCTTGTAGAGATGCCACTGGCTGATGGAACTCCTGTTCAGTCAATGGATGGCCTGGGTTGCTGGTGCAGCAGCCACAGTGATGCTGCTTAAGTTGGGGCTGCTGACATGAATGGCTGGCAGCCCCAGGTGTGTGCCAAAGGAGTGCTCATCTCCCACTGGACCAAGTAAGTCAGCCGAGGTGTGTTCTGTGGGAGGGTTGGGGGTTGGGGCCTGCCAGGGCTGTGCTGAGGATGAGCTGGGGATGGATATCAGTGGCAGCAATGCCTCCAGTATCCTGTGCCTCAACTTGCCACTCCCTGGATCCTCTCAGGTTTTCACCAGCTAAAAGGTTGGCACATATCTGAGTAGACCCATCAGGGACCATGTTGCAGTTCCTGGCTGGCCCATAGTATGTAGCAAACACTGTGCTAATACCACTGCAAGCTATGGGCCTCCCAGGTGCCAGCAGATCAGTAGAGTCCTGCCAGAGCAGGTAAACCGGGGCAGGGAGTTGAAGGGAGTCAGGGAAGGGGTTGAACAGGGCAGGGCTGAAAGGCACATAAGACCAAATTCCTTCTCCTAGGAACATGAAATAGTACAGTTGTTTAAATGAAACCCTTGTTTACATGAAAGAGGGATACAACACACTTCTGTCGTAGGAGGGCTTGTGGCTTAGTAAGTGGTAGAAGACATCCTTTGTTTTCAGGTTCAGTCATGGGCATCTTCACTAAGGGTGCAATCCTAACCAACTTTCCAGCCCTGGGGTAAGGGTAATGCAGCTCTGAGGTAAGGGAAAAAACATTCCCTTATCTTAAGGAGACCTCTGTGACTGCCTCCCAACTGCAGGATACAGTTGGGCATCCTGCAGTTGTGGGGCGGTCATGGAACCACCACTCTGTACTGGAAAGTTGGCACTGCTATGTCAGTGCTGGAAAGTTGGTTAGGATTGCACCCTTAAAATGACTGAGTAGCAGGTATTGAGAGTGCAATCCTAACCTGGAATTACCTTAGCACAGTCAGGCCAGCCAAGTTTGGCTGGCACAAGGGCCACTGTAATGTGCATTCAGACCACCCTTGGAGTCAGGGAGGATGACGTGTGTCTGTGTGCTACCCTCTCTTACTCAGAAAGAAGTCCAAGCATACTTTATGGTGGCCCTTGTGCCAGCCAAACTCCAGATTAGGATTGTGCTCAGAGAAAGATCCCTGGCTGAGGCTCTGGGGAGCAGCATCCAATCAGAGCAAATGGCACCGGACCAATGGGCCAATTATTTGACTCCTAAATCAGCTTCATATGTTCATCCAAATTCCTGTCTGTATTGTATATGATTTTATTCTCTTTCTTTTTCACTGTTAGATTCTTGTTTATCTTGCTGGGTCCATTAGGAAAATTACAGCAGTATCATGAGATTGGAAGATCCATGGCTACCCTCATGACAGATGAGGTATAGTGAAATACAGCAGAAAATGTTCAAACTCTTGTATTTCTTTGCTCTACATCCAACTTTGTTCTTGAGAGTATAGCAGGGTATTTTTCTAGCAATGTCTGTTAGGATTATGTATTTAAAATAAAAAAGAAGCAGCACGCACAAATTCAGAAAATGCTTATTCTAGTAGAAGAATGGGCAAATAACTAGCAGGGCATTGTCTGGTGCAGAAATACACTAACTGAAGACATGACATGTGAGCCCCTTGAGCAGTGGTTCCCAAACTGTGAGTCAGGACCCAGTAGTTGGCCAATTTCAGGTGGGTTGCCAAGCACCTAGAGCAGCCATCATTGAAAATATGGGAAGATGGGATGCTGGAAAGGGGGAGGGGTGTGTGGTTGTTTTGCTTGTGTCAAGGTTGTAAATAGGCTTTCTTTCTGATTCATTTAGCTATTAAATAATGACTGAGGAATAACCCAACTTATTGCTGCATTATCAGGAAAGCAGCAGGTTCTGGCATCACAATGATGGCACTTCCGGCTATGACATCACTTCTTGTGGGTCCGGACAGATTGTCATCCTACAAAGTGGGTCCTGGTGCTAAAATGTTTGAGAACCACTGCCCTTGAGCGTATGCGAGGTTGCACTTTTCTGAAATATGCAGGACCATTCCACTATTGTGTAGTACTCCAAAGTCTGCATATTTCTCTGTCAGCAAGAAGGCAACCTAATGCAAAACGTCTCCTTACCTAATTCATAACTTTCAGGATAGGTTAGCTAACGACTACCTATGGCATGAATCAGTAAGACTGAACATTCTGCAAATTGCAAATTGCTTTGATTGTTTCAGAGTTGATGTAACCAATTGATACTTTTTTTTTTCTTGATTTCCCATTCATAGATTTTTCATGATGTTGCTTACAAAGCCAAGGACCGGAGTGACCTTTTAGCTGGGATTGATGAATTTCTAGATCAGGTGACAGTTCTGCCACCTGGAGAATGGGATCCATCAATTAGAATTGAGCCACCAAAACATCTCCCTTCCCAGGTAAATCTTTGTTTTCTCCTCCAGTACAGTGGAACAGAATGACTGTTCTAGTTTTGGAAGAGCAAGCCTTGTGCCAGAGAGGTTCTTCCCTAAATTAGGTGGACAGCTGCATGACTCCAGTGGAGTTTCTAGGGGTGTGTGTGTAAAATGCTAAGTTTTACAGGAGCCTGAGCTCGTGTGTAATGCAGCCCTCCCCCTTGCCTCCGGAGCCATTCACAGCTTGGAGAGACCTCAGCGGTGTTCCTGACTACACTCTCCACTTCCATGGGTGCCATTGGAGGTTGACTGAGTTGAGAACTGACTCAGACCAGAGAGTCCACCTGGCTGGACCAGCCCCTGAACTTTCAATGTTGATGGTAGCAGTGGTGCCCACAGTGCCATCAGAAGGTGCCATTACATGGAGGTCCCTGCGCAAGGCTTTCCCCCAGAGATTCTAGTAATCTGGCACTGATGCCTTGTCCTATGCACATGAATGACTGCTGAACATAGGAATCTATGAAGGAAAGTCAAGTGCATTACTTGGGGGCATCACTATGATGAGGGCAAAATGTGCCTTCCGCCCTGTCATTGTGTGCCTGATCCTTCAGGGAATACTGCAGAGGGGTGCAGTGTGTCTGTGCACAGAGCACACAAAGGTGTGTTGCACTCCCATGCATCATTGTAATATGCAGGCCTTCCCTCCTTGCATATCTCATCCATCCTAATGACTATCATTTTGATATTGGTAGCTGCTGCTGCTGCTGCTGCTGCTGGTGGTGGTGGTAGTTGTGGTGGTCTTACTGATTTAGGATGCAGTCCTAACCAACTTTCCAGCACTGGGGTAAAGTCAATGCAGC
Source organism: Lerista edwardsae (assembly GCA_029204185.1). Taxonomy (NCBI): domain Eukaryota; kingdom Metazoa; phylum Chordata; class Lepidosauria; order Squamata; family Scincidae; genus Lerista; species Lerista edwardsae. The sequence goes on along the minus strand of JAJKFI010000100.1, from coordinate 39,092 downwards.
TTCAGATAAGGGAACAAATAGTCCCTTACCTTGAGGAATCCTCCATGACTACTCCTTCACTGCAGGATGCAGCACATGCCCCAGGGCACAATCCTAACCAACTTTCCAGCACTGACATAGCTGTGCCCACGGGGCATGTGCTGCATCTTGCAGTGGAGTAATAGTCACGGAGGACTCCTCAAGGTAATGAAGTGTTTATTCCCTCAACTCAGAGCTACATTGCCCTTAACCCGGTGCTAGAAAGTTGGTTAGGATTGTGCCTCCACTGGCACCACTATGACAGTGCTGGAAAGTTGGTTAGGATTGCGCCTTCAATAAATTAATTCAAGCAATATAGTGATTGCTTCACTGCATGGCCAGATGACAGCTCAGCAGAAACCCGTCATTCTACCTTAAGGTGAACTGCAACATTGGTCAGCTCAGTCCATTTTATCATGCTAAACCATGATGAATCAGCACCATCTCTCTCTCCCTCTCTCTCTTCCCCGTCTCCATTTTTATTCTTGCTTTATTTGCTTTGTACAGGCTAATGTGTTCTTGTCCCACACTTCCATCTTTCTTCATTTATTTGTATTCACTGGTTAATGAATGATTGCATGGGTAGGAGCAAACACAATTAATGATGGCTTCAATTTTTTTTTCCATTTTACCAGGATAAGAGAAAGATGCCAGGAACACCAGGAGTCCCTAATGGACAGTCTTGCCATGTTGAACCGGAAGATCACAGTGGGCCAGAGCTCAAGCGAACGGGAAGGTGAGTTCTGCGTGCTTCAAAAGGTTTCTGCTAAGCGTAACGGTCCCTCTCTTGTAATAATAGAACTGAGAATCTCCAGTGAAATTGACAAGGCGAACAAAACGAAGTACTTGACCATGCGCAATTCATTTTTGGAATTCACTATCATAACTTGGAACAATGGTCATGAGCTTCGATGGCTATAAACGGTATTGGACAATTTCATGGAGGAGATCCACCATTGACTATTAGCCATGATGGCCAAACAAAACCCCTCCTTTGCAAGGCAATATTTCTTTGAATACCAGTTATTGGTGGTGATGGGGGACAGGAAAGTAGGGGAGGACTGTCCACTGTTGGAAACAGGATATTGAACTGTATACATGGGTCCAGCAGAGCTCTCCTTACGTTCTTCATTCTGTTGTAAGTTACTTTTTCATTTGGCACAGGGTTCAATCTGGTGATAGCAACAATTTAGACTTGGATGGAGGCAAACACTTTTAAGATAGTGGAAGGTGGCATCATCCTTCATGGTATGTGTGTATGCATGCACACATTTCTATTGTCAGACTGCCATTTTTGAACAAGCAAATTTTGCAGGTTTTTTTTTTTTGGAGGATTTAATACACAAACCAAATACAAAAATATATGAACAGTTATGCCAGTGGAATGTGCATACACCTGAGCCCCTATTGTTCCACTTTCAGCACTTTACAAAAAACAGTTGTCTCTATTCAGCCCCCTCTTGTTAACTAACCATTTAGGAATCAAATCAAGAGGCAATCTACTAATCAGCAATCACCCCCCCTCCCCGTCTTTTTGTTGCAGAATCTTTGGTGGCTTGATCTTGGATGTGAAACGGAAAGCTCCTTGGTACTGGAGTGACTTTAAAGATGCTATAAGTTTGCAGTGTTTAGCTTCCTTCCTCTTCCTGTACTGTGCCTGCATGTCTCCTGTGATCACCTTTGGGGGGTTGCTTGGAGAAGCAACAGAGGGACAAATAGTAAGAAAGTTTTTTCCCCTCTTTTCATGTATCATGGATAGTTCTCAGACAGACACAGGGGAAAACAGTGGCATTATAAAGAGCAGGGGTCATTTCATTTCACTGCTGCTGGTCTCCATTTGAGGAACATGTTGTGCTGTTTGGGATTAATAAATCCAGTATTATATCTTCAGTTCATGGTCCCAGACCAGTTGCTGTGACCAGCATCCCATCTTTGGAGCTATGACATTTAACATGCCCTGGGGAATGTGGAAGATGCTGTTTACGTATTTAAAAAAACCAACAACAGAGAAAGAGGGCACATGCACAAGATAATTGCATTAATTATCCCTGGAACACACTTCAACCACCTTTTCATAGTCACAACCAGAGTGCTTAATGATTGGAAAAAAAACATGGATTTGTTCTACTGTGCTTATGAGTAGAGTGAAGTTTTTAACATCATTTTGTGAATATGGAATGGCAGGTGGTAGCTATTTGGAATTAATTGACCCAGATTAAAAGTGCATTTGAAAAATATGAAGAGAGATCTATCTTTCCATGGGGAAATAGTAGCTATGCAGGAGCCACTTGCAATTCCTAAATATTCATTTATTTTTAGTTGGTATATTGCTTTGTGAACTGTTTTTGTTGAAGAGCAATATATAAATATTTGTAGTAGTATATGTAGTACTTGTGGAGTTATCTCCACATAGCAAGCCTCTCACGGAGATCAAAGGTGATTTTTTTTCCAGACTCTTGCAAACCCTTCCTTCCTCTTGGTAAGTAAAGATCAGTAGCGGTTTGGAAAAAAAAATCAATTGATTCATATTTTGAGCTGCTAGATATGAATGACTACTTCAAAAAAGCAATTAAAAATGGACCCAAAATGGGGGCTATTCCACATGCAATTACCTTTTTGACACCCCGGGGTCCATGTCCATTAGAGTCTATCTAGAGTCTATTTCAACCAGTTGTCAGAGTTAGGATAGCTATGTTGCTATGCTATGGACCATTGAATTGCCCTGATATGCCTGCTGTTCTCTTCTGTCCGTGTTTAAACTTGCAGAGTGCAATAGAATCCTTGGTTGGAGCTTCTATGACTGGGGTGGTGTATTCCCTCTTTGCTGGCCAGCCCCTCACCATCCTTGGAAGTACTGGGCCGGTTCTGGTCTTTGAGAAAATTTTGTTCAACTTTTGCAGGTAAGGTTGTGTGCTCTCTGAGTAGCAATCTCTCTCTCTCTCTCTCTCTCTCTCTCTCTGTCATGCACACACACACACACACACACACACACAGAGAGAGAGAGAGAGAGAGAGAGAGAGAGAGAGAGAGAGAGAGAGAGGGTGGTGGCGGCGGCAGCAAAATGAAGATAACAAGAAAAATTAGCAAACACACTAATACTTTACTGGCTGGGTGAGTCTAAAATATAATTTAAAATGTTGCTCGAGACTTTAAGCCAAGGATTAAAACACATTGTAGGATAAGGGAAAAATGGGGCTTTTGTAACAGGGAATTTGCAAGAATTACAAATTATTTGCAAGAATATTTGCAAGAATAATTTTGTGTGCATTCATACAAATGCACACAAAGTGAGTGCAGTGTTACATTAGGTAATTGCAGCAGCAGCTATTTACACATGTATGCAAAGCAAATGCTGGCAAAGGATTCACGGAAGGGAGGTCACATATTGCCCCTCAAAGATGCAATCGTTGCTTCTCCCTCCTCAGCTTGTCCTGGAGGTGGCTGAGAGTCTCTGTGAGCTTGTCGCTCATTTCCAGATTTGCCTGCAACAACTCCCTGGAGAACTTGAGATGCAGCCACTTTTGCCTGCTCTTCAGATGCTGCACCCTCTCCACCCTGGCCACCTGAGGTTTCCATTGCTTGATTTCTGCAAGGGACAGCAGTAGTTTTGAATAGTACACTGCTTATCTGATCCTTACTGTGCTCACTGCCAAAGGCAGAAAAGACATCACTCTCCCCATTCCAGCTCTCCCTGCTCCTGTTAAGTGACCACCTGCAACCACACCCCATTTTGCAAAGTATTTTCCTCAGGAGATAGGGAGTAGTTACCTGCTTTTGAAGATACCTGCTCCAACAAGTTCAAACGGCACTGGATCATTTCACTCCCAACTTGGACAACTCATTTCATGCCAAAAGTCATGGCTGCAAGGAGAAAGACTCTTGTGGGTCACCAGGAAATGGGCTCAAGACTACTACTTCCCAACCGCCCGCTTCTTCCCCTGCTACCCTGAACATGACAACACACCTCCTCTTCTGCACCACACTGAGCCACTCATGCAGGATACAATCACCCCATGATCCATGCAGAAGAACTGGTCAGGATGTCAAAAAAGGGAATGTCCAGAAGCCCCCAGAATGCGTATTTTCCTCCATTTTACAACAGAAGAACTGTATTTCTAAACCCTTCCATGCGACTACCCAGTCCTTGATAGGATTGGGCCATCACATGATGCCTACAATTATCACCTGACAGCAATAATACCGGATGTTTTGATTTTGTTCGTTTGTTTTAAGTGTTACAGTATTTCCTGCCTTTTCCCCTCATATGTATAGTGTTTTAATGAAATGGGAACACTACATTTCTTCACTTCATGTTGTCATTTCCTAATGTCACTATGTGAGTTCCCGTCTGATGAAATGGGCAGCCCATTCCTAACCCCATGCTGGAAAAGGGAGGCCAGCTGGCCTGCCCCAAATCCAGTACTAAGGGGAATGCATTCTTCTTGCCCTGAGAAATTCCCCAGCAGTCCCAATAGGGCTACTTGGAGCAATGCCAGTGAAATTACTGGCGCAGCACAAAGCGGCCCATGTAGGACTGACCAGGACAGGGGCAGGGTTAGGATCTGGCCTGAGGCTGGCCCCACCCCCTCCCTGAGCCAGTCTGCCCATGGGCCTGCCCTCCCTCACCCTCCCTCACCCTCTGGTCCAGCCTCCCTAGGCTGGCCTTACCAGGGTGCTGCGAACCCAGGAAGCAGCACAGGGAAGCCAGCATACATCTGTTCGCCAGGCTCCCCACCTCCTGAGTCATCACAAATGTGGCTTACGGTGCATTTTCAATACTCCTGGGCCGGCACACTAGACTTGTGCTGGCTCAAGCGCAACCTAGGATTGCTCTTTATTTCACAGTAGATGGGCTACTCTGAACCCAAGTGATTAGAATCCAGCTTATTGGTTCGAAACCTATTGTTTCTTGGTTACTTTTGAGGGAAGGTAGGTAACGGCGTTCTGTGCACTATGGTGTATAGTCATGCTGGCCACATGACCATGGAAGCTTGTCCTCGGACAAACGCCGGCTCTACAGGCTTAGAAACTGAGATGAGCACTGCCCCCTACAGTTGGTCATGACTAGACCATTCGGTCGTGGGGAAACCTTTACCTTTTACCAATGGCTAGCAGGTGGAATAGGATGACTCTTTGGCATTTTTCACCTTTGGAATTCTGTGATAACGCAACTCTACATTTCCTTACTCTTTTTCTCCTTTTTATAACCTTTTTTGGTCTTTTTTTTTGCAGAGACTATGGCCTTTCTTATCTTTCCCTACGAACCTGCATTGGTCTTTGGACTGCTTTCATGTGCATTCTTCTAGTGGCAACCGATGCCAGTTCGCTTGTCTGCTATATTACTCGCTTCACGGAAGAAGCTTTTGCCTCGTTGATCTGTCTCATTTTCATCTACGAGTCTCTTGAGAAACTGCTTAAGCTGGGGAAGACCTATCCAATTTACATGCATGCTGATCTTGATCATCTGAGCTTGTATTAGTGAGTTATTACATATTGCTTTTAAAAAACATGCACTTTATTGATTTGTTCCAATCAAATTCACTGATTACTGTGAAAATACTGGTTGTGCTGCAGTGGAAAACAAAGGAATTGTCCTCCCTTCAACTATCTTTTTATTTATTTATTATGACTACAGGTGTGATTTTTCAGTGATAACAAAATAAAAAGCACTTTCTGCACTTTTTGTTTTTGTAAAAACAACAGCAAAAAACCCACCCCAAAATCTGCAAAAAATAGAAATGTTTTGTAATACCTCTACATATTGCTCACTGTTGGCTGGTTGTGGGACTGTTGGGGGTGACGATACATAGCTAATGATTGTTGCTGCATCTGCTGACACAATAACACCTACCTAGTATACTTTTAAAGCAATTATAATGTTTCAAAATGTGTCTTTGGAATAAAAACACACAACACCACTTTCTGCATTTCTTATTTTTTTTGACAAAAAAAGTAATCTGTGAAAAATTAAAACTGAAAAATCACACCTCTACTTATGATGTATACCTCATTGTCCTGTACAGCAGTGGTTCCCAAAGTCCTACTTGGGAACCCTGTACCTTGGGTTCCCTTACAGGGAACCTCCCCTTGCAGGGGAGGGGAGGAGAGGTGACAGCAACATGATTGGGACAATGTGCTGCTGCTGGGGAGGGAAGGGTTTTTTTAAGCTTACCTGGGGATTGCCCTCCAAAAGGTCCAGAAAGCCTGCAACCCCTTCTGCAGTCCTACATAAACACCTCTGAAAAGGAAAAAAAAAAACCCTTCCTGTTTTCATTGCTGGTGCCATAAATGTATTTTATGGCACGTTGACAACACCTCGAGCTGGTGGTATGTTCGTACCACCCGCAGTAGAGCCCTCAGAATCAGGCTCATATTGAACTTGCAATGTCATTTTTATTAGCGAGAAAGGATTCTGAAAATCCTTTTACTTCCTATGGTATGCACACGTGTTTGTTTTTATCCAAACCAATAGGTTTTGCAGCTTGAAACAGTACAAAAAGCTGCCAAACCTATTTGACCAGAGGCAAAAGTGGAATGAATGTACAGTATGTAGCACAATCAGCAATCGGTTGTCAGCTCTTTGAAATGATTATTGTTGTTTTTCGGCTTCTTTCACTTTGATCTGAAACATTTGTATGGGCATGTTAAGTTCCAAATAAAAGTAGCTGGGAACAGGATGCTTTCTACAAATGGAATAATATGATGTGTGTTTTCTCACCCCATCCAAAATTGATACAAGCAGCACAAGCTGTTTTGCACTGGGCAGTAAACATAGCTAAATTCTGTGATGCTGTCATGATGCATGTTATTTTTTTTCTATGCCCACCAGCTGTAGATGTTCAGCCCCCAAGAAGCCCAGCAGTGACACTCTGGATTACTGGAACAACATGGGCATCAATTCATCGGCGGTTGTGTGGTCTAATCTCACAGTTTCTGTGAGTCTATCTAATTTGCACCTCACCTGTTGGAAATGAGATTGTTGTCCCAATTCTATGGGCCTTTCACAACAGTAGATGAGCATCCCACTTTTGTAAAAGGTCCAGCGATGGTGTGAAGATCGTGCTGACACTGGGCTGAGTTGCCTGTGTTAGTAGCAGCACATCCAGACTCCTTCCACCATGACGCCCAGGCTGCACTGACCCCGGTACTTTGGCAATAGGAGTGTATTGTGGGTGAGGAGGTGGAGGGCAGGGGGATTTTGAAGTGAGGAGGAGGATAGGGTCATTTCAGGGAAGGGAGGGAGTGGATCCTGGTGGCAATGACCTGTGCCAGAATCCTGTCTCCAAAACCCCACCTTGGAATGCCCTTGCCTCTCCTCAGATGTACAGTATGTCAACAGAATGGCTGGCTTACTTCCAAGGAGACCCATATTTGATTGGGCAGCATACCAGGGGGTACGTTTAAAAAAACGTACTTATTTCCTGCTGGCTGTCCAACTGAGAAGGAAAAGGGCATTGCTAGATGCTAGAGGAGGGCATAGGTAGAGAATTGCAGGTCCTTGGTCACAGAACAGACGATGGATGTTCGCACTGTACTCATTCATTTTCAACCACCATGCCCAAAGATGACCAGGAAGGGAGTCAGCTGATCCTCAGCTTCCCTACTGCAGAGCTCTCTTCTAATGTTACAAGAACTTTGTAAGACCTGTAGTGAGTGAATTGGCTTCCTCTCAGTGCCTTCCTGCGAGGACATCATCAGTTGGCTCATTGTGTGTCCCAGCCAGATTCCCCAGGCACCTGTGGACCACCCCATGTACTGATGGCCAGCATGACAGCTGTTCTTCTCAAGGGTTCCAAGAAGTATTAACTCACTCATCTCCATTTCGGACAGGGTCCTGGTTATTTAAGCAGAAAGAAGGAGAAGAACAGCAAGGCCAGCCAGCTCCCTTTCCTCCTATACTTGGAGAAGCTGAAGCTTTTGGTGGTTCAGCTACCCACCTACCTGTACACAGTTAGTGTTCTGTACATTGAAGCAGATGTTGGGTGGGGTGATAGCAAACGGACAACTATAGTGCTGACCAAAGTTTTCACAACACACAAAGTTGAACTTGCCTATGTTCTGCAGTCTTCAAGTGACTGAGGAAAAAAACTGATGGACAAGTCCAAGCAGGAAAATAAGAGATTTCTTTTGTCCCATGGCTGTTTGGAGCTGAGCTGAGAAGTAACCTCTGGTGATAGAGGCTGTATTAAGCACACTCAGGACACAATCCTAACCTGGAGTTAGGCTGGCACAGTTAGCCCAGCAAAGTTTGGCCAGCGCAAGGGACACCATAAAGTATGTTTGGGCCACTCTCGGTCAGAGAGGCCAGCACACACACGTGCGCCATCCTCCCTGACTTCAAGCGTGGTCCAAATGCACTTAATGGTGGGCCTTGTACTAGCCAAACTTTGCTGGCCTAACTGTGCTGGCCTAACTGCAGGTTAGGATTGCGCCCTCAGTTTAATGTACATTCAGTTAGCCAAGAGAGTTGAAGTGGCAGAGTGGGGGGGAAAAGGCAGTTCATCACTAGAGTGCAGGACAAAGCTGGGGATTTGCATGGGTTGAAGACGACATTGGGATTGTGCTCACAGAAGTCTATACTTGAAGGCTACTCTATTCCAGAGCATCCAGTTTTACTTCGGATTAATCTGAACCAGTGCTCTGAATTACTTTTCTGCTTTGTCCTAACTTTCATGCATTGAATCCAGTGCAGTGCAGATATTAGATTGCTGTAGTAGAACAGGGATACTTGGACTCAAATCCCTGCTATCTCTCATTGGGTTACTGTGGGCCAGTCAAATGTCTAAGCCTACCCAACTTCACAGAGTTGTTGTAAGGATAAATGTGGATGGGAACAGAACTGTACCCAACAAAAAATTCTATGGTGGGATAACATCAGGGTTGGTGGCATCAGGGTGGGATAACTATGTAATAAGCAGACAAGATAAAAACAAATACAATCCCTATATGTACACGCTTCCAACTCTTGTGATAATGTCCTTTGCATTGTCCCAGAGCATGCACAGGTTGTTGGTGTCAGGAAAGAATGTGCCCAATTTAGCCTGAATAGGAACTTGGTTTTGTTCTTTTCATTCATTCTTCCATGATGTCATTACCTCTGCCACAGTGCTTCTCAAACTCCTATAAGGGAGATGAGAGCACTGTAAGTCTTTGCATGGGTGAGGTGGTGGGGAGGGCAGCAGCATGATCTCCATGATTGCACTGCTGCTGATCAGGGAAGGTTTTTTTAAGCTTTCCTGGGGGTTGCTATGGCTCCCTGGAGGGTTCAAGAAGCCAGCAACCCCCTCTGCAGTCCTCCCGGCAACTCCAAACTCCTGGAAAAAAAGAGAAAAAACATTTGCTACGGTTTTCTCTCTCTTTTTTCCAGTAGTTTGGAGCTGCCAGAAGGATTGCAGAGGGGGTCGCAGGCTCCCTGGTACCCTCCAGAGAGCCTTAGTGACACCCCCCCCCAGGTGAGCCTATAAAAACCTTCCCTGACCAGCTGTAGCACAATTGTGGAGACTGCTGCTGCTGATTTCTGGGCCATTCCCCTTAAAGGGGAATCGCCCTTTTCCTATTTCCCTGGTGGGTCATGACCTACCAGTTTGGGTACCACTGCTCTAACGTATTCAGATGCCTACAGCATTTCAACCATATGGTTGTCCTCCTCATCACTGAAGTTCCAGCACTCATTGCAACTTTTGCAATTCATCCCCAACTCCTTGTCCTTTTGAGTGATTTGACTATATGTTTTTGATCAGGAATGTCGGAGGATGCATGGAGAATTTGTAGGACCTACTTGTGGACCCAAAGGCCCTTATACCCCTGATGTTCTTTTCTGGAGCTGCATCTTGTTCTTTGCCACCTTTATCCTGTCGTCCATACTGAAAAAATTTAAAACCCGTAGCTACTTCCCAACAAAAGTAAGTAGGTGGTAGCAGCTAACAGCACATTTAAACTCTAACTAGGGCACATTATTGTCTAATATGCATAACCGTGATTGGCTGAATGATTTTGGTGCAGAGGTGTTCCAAGAGGATCACTCCAAGAGGTGTTCCAAGAGGGGATCACAGCACTAAGTTTTGCAAGCAGCCACTCCCCCTCCTCTTCGTAGCCATTTGTGGCCAACATACCCTTTGTTTTCCTCTAACTGTTGGGAATGGCTCCGAAGAGGAGAGTGGCTGCTTGCAAAATGTAGTGCTGTGTTCTCTCTCTAGATATGGCTCTGTTTTGGTGTTCTGCGTTATCACCACACCAGGAATCAAGAAAGAACCCCTACCAGTCTGGTGGCCTGACTCATTTTCTTGGGGGTGTGCATTCTTCCTTATTTTGTGTAGCATGTTACTTGGTCCACTTGCTGAAATTACCTACTTCAAAAAACACAACTTGTTGCAATGTCCCCATTCTGTTCTTTTTCTATTAACACATCATCATCTGAATGATGTGGGTTCATTTTTAAATGGGCTAATCCTGCATTGTGGCTAGTGATGGGGTGGGCTGATAGCTTTCTGGCCTGCTGTGGTTTTCAAGCCCTGACTTGTCCATCTGTGCCACTATAACCATCGTATACCTTGCTAGGTTTCTTGCTAAGTATACCTGTGTTTGCATTCTGAAAGCCAACATGTACCTAGCTGATCTCTTTCTCTCTCTCTCCCACCTGTTACTTTTGCACTAGGTACGTTCCATGATAAGTGACTTTGCTATTTTCATTACTATTGTTACTATGATGTTGATTGACTTTTTAATCGGCGTCGCGTCACCAAAGCTAAAAGTCCCCAGTATGTTCCAGGTAGGCACATCCTTTTCTGAGGCACCTGATGTGGCCTCTTATGTTCAATCGCATTGCAGTGCAGGAAGCTCTGTGTCTAAGTGGTTGGAGCAGAGAAGGAAAGGGCTGCCATTGCTTCTTTCCTTTGTTCTGAGAGGCGAGTCAAGTTTTTTGGCCAGTCATGTTTGTGGGTGCTATGAGGAAAGGCTGACACAGCGGGTGCTGGTTGTGGCAGGGCGCAATGTGGGGAGAAAAGTGGCACACGTTTCAGCCCTCCCTCACATCCAGAACACTCCAAATGGAGCAATTCTGGGCTCTGTGGGATGTGGCCGGGCAGCGCAGGGGTGGGTGGTAGCGCTAGGGGTGCAGTGATATCGCCCCATCCCCAGAGCGCTTTGAGCCAGTTATGGCTCTGGCCAAGTGCAGATGGGTGAGAGGGGCATCTGAGGTTTAAATGCCAGTTTCCTTATCTGTAGTCATTTGGGCATAGGGTATATTATAGGATGGACCAACACAGAATATGGAAAGCAGCAGGAATTCATGCCTGGAGGTGTGAAATAGCAGCTTTGTGGTACTGGGAGACAAAATCATAACAGCTGTAAGTGTCAGAAATAGAGGAAGCCTGAGTTGTCCCAGTAGATTGTATCTTGTTGCACAAGCAAGGTAAAAAAATAACACTCTAGTCATAACTGAAAGGTACTTTCAACCATCACCAAAGGGGCAATTAATTCTTGACAACCCGAATGCTTGAACTCAGTAAGGGCTTTGCTTCTTACCACCTCTGGGAAGTACTAAAGGGCAGAGTTAGAGAAACAGGTACATCAGTATTTACCTTGGGAAAGCTAAAGCCCTCTTCTGGACTTGACAAGTGGGCCAGAAACTTTCTTCCGTGCTCCTTTCCCCCCAAAATCAGTGCATTTAAATCTGTCTTTCCATAGTAGTTGGGCTGCTGGGTAACCCCTGCATGCTAGTCTTGGGATCCATGCATGGTATAGAGGATTCTTAGTTTTTGTGGGGTGCCAAGAATCTCTCATAGCTTCACATTAGAGGGAAAGGTTAGTAATGGCAAGCAACATGTTCTCCATTACCAACCTGGATGTTATTGAGGAATCCCAGGGCTGCAAGGATCACAGTTTAAAAACTGCCCTGAAGGTACCTTGTTACTGGACAGTAATCAACCAGGGTTCCTCAGTATGGGAACTGAAATTGGGTCACAGAATGTAGCATAAGGACACCATTGCTGCCCTCTTCCTTCTTTTACCGAGGGTTCTTATTGTATGGGGAAAGTGGATTGCAGTTGAGTCATTGCACTGACATGAGTGGGGAGAAGTTATTGCTACATGTCAGTGCTGGGATGCATTTATATTAGATCTGATGCATGCCTCGGCACAGTAAATCTTTAGGCTCATGTCCAAAATGTGAGCTGCTTAGCAACAAGAATATACAAGTTGAGTGTCCCTTATCCGGACTGCTTGAGATGGGAAGGTGTCTGGCTTTTGTATTTCTCTGGATTTCAGAATAACTGCATAAACACAATGAGAAAAGCTTCCTCTTGCTCTTTTCACTGTTACCCATACAGGTCTCTGTTGGCTTCTTGACATTTTTCAACAATGTCTGTACAGATACACACCACAGAGCAGAGAATAGAAGTTACAGCCTATACCTGCACTGTACATGGGAATGAGCACAAGACCTTCTAGTGTTCATACTACAGAAATCAAGTCTTGTACAAAAATGCCTGCATTTTGGAATAGTTCAGATTTTGGATGTCCGGATAAGGGGTAATCTACCTGTATTTGCATTCAGTATAGTGAATTAAAGACAAGGCTATAGACTTGGTGAAACAGCATTCCTAGAATAGTCTCAGGAGATCAAGATGAAATTCACAGCACACTTAGCAAAATATACACACTCATAATAATGCTCCGTGTATTTTTCCACAGCCCACAAGAGATGACCGTGGGTGGCTCATTAGCCCGATAGGACCCAACCCCTGGTGGACCGTGGTGGCAGCCATAATCCCAGCTTTGCTCTGTACCATACTAATATTTATGGACCAGCAAATCACAGCAGTCATTGTGAACAGAAAGGAACATAAACTTAAGGTAAGGTGAATGAGGCATCTGGTCTTGGGCAAGCAATAGCAATTTAAAAACCTAAACATCAGAAAATCAATCAATAAAATAGTATTTATATACCGCTTTTCAACACAAAGTTCACAAAGCGGTTTATAGGCAAATAGGAATAATAATGGCTCCCTGTCCCAAATTGCTCACAATCTAAAAAAAAAAAAAAAGAACACGACCAGCAACAGCCACTAGAAAAAACACTGTGCTGGGTTGAAGAAGGACAATTACTCTCCCACTTCTAAATATAAGAGGAACACCATTTGAAAAAAGTGCCTCTTTCCAGTTAGCAGGGGTTAACATTAACATAAACCTCACTAAAAGCTTTCTAGAATCTGCTGTTAGAAATAATTAATATAAAGGTTTAACCATTTTTCCCGAGATGAGTCTGGGCAGCAGCTGAATGTGTAGAAACAGGTGATGTGGTCATCCTTGGATGTCTCTCGTACTTGGGCTGCAGCCCTATATGCACCTACCTGGGAGCAAGCCCCATTGAAATATAGTGGGACTTACTTCTGTGTAAACATGTGTTGTTGTTCAGCCGCTAAGTCGTGTCTGACTCTTCAAGATCACATGGACATCAGGCCTCCCTGTCTTCTACTAGCTTCCGGAGTTCACCCAACTTCATGTTCATAAAACATGTTCATAAAACATGTTCATAAAACCCCTGCTAACTGGGCAAGAGGCACTTTTTCCAGTGGTGTTCCTCTTATATTTAGCAGGGGGAGAGTAATTGTCTCTCTTCACCCCTGCACAGTCTTTCTAGTGGCTGTTGTGGGCGGTCTGGCTTTTTTTTTTTTTTTAAAGATTGTGAGCCCTTTTGGGACAGGGAGCCATTTAACTTTATTATTACTATTTGCCTGTAAACCGTTTTGTGAACTTCGTGTTGAAAAGCGGTATATAAGTACCTGTTGACTGACTGACTGACTAACTGACTGTTATTAGTATCCCTGGTTAGGCCTTCAGTTATGCACAAAAAGGAGACCACTGGATACCAGTTGTGGGGGATGGAACAACACAGGGGGCTGGCTATTGCTCTCATTCAGAGGTGTACTTAGGGTGGGATCACAGCACCAAGTTTTGCAAGGAGCCGCTCCCTCTTCTCTTTGGAGTCATTCCCAGCAGCTAAAGCGAAATAGAGGCTACGCTGGCCTCGAATGGCTTCGAAGAGGAGGGGGAACAGCTGCTTGCAAAACAGTGCTGTGATCCCCTTTTAGGTACCCCACTACTCTCATGTCCTGTTTGTGGATTTCCCAGAGGCATTTGGTTGGCCATGCAGGGAAACAGGATAATGGATTAAATGGATCCAGCAGGGCCTTCCTTCTTATACTACTGAGGTTTGGTTTTTACTGTAATGTTAATCAGTATTTAATGGGCAGCCCAATCCTATCCTGCGCTGAAACAGGTGGGCCAGATGTCCTGCGCTGTATCCAGTGCAGGCTCGGGTGCAACCCGAGGGAAGGGGAAGTATTTCCCCTTCCCCCGGATAACCTGGTGGCGGCCAGACCAGGACTACCCGAAATCGGTAGCGCAAACCCAAGCAGCCCCGAGCAAGGCCGGGCTGCTGGGGATAGAGGTTAAGATCCAGCCTTAGTTCCGGATACTGGATCCACACCCTCCCTAGGCCAGTCTGCCGATGGGCCGGCCCTTTCCCCCCCCTACCCCCAAATGTTCTGCCATTTGCCTCTGGCAACCAAATCAAGCTAACAATTGACCTTAGGAAAAGAAGGTTCAGAGTAAGACAAATAGAGTAGGCCAAGTAGGTCTCCTTTGTAAGAGATTTACAAAGAGTAAACTTTGCAACTGAAAATACCCTTGTCCACACCCTTACAATGATTGCTAGAGGTGTGCTTTATTGGTGTTATTTTTTTTTTTTTACAGAAGTGTAGAAAGCAGTTTTATGTGTTTTTATTCCAAAGGTGCATTTTTATAAATTATAATTGCTTTAAAAGTGTACTGGGTAGGTGATATAGGGCGGTGTAGTGTTAGCAGATGCAGCCACATGCATGTAGAGCAGTGTTTCTCAAACTGTGGGTCAGGTCCCACCAAGTGGGTCACGAGCCCATTTCAGGTGGGTCGTGTAAAACCTAGGTCAGCCGTCACTGAAAATGTGGGAAGATGGGACACTGGGGAGGGCTGTGTGATCATTTTGCGTGTGTTAAGTTTGTAAATAGGTTTTTTTTTCTTTCCGCCATGTTGGGCCAGGGGTGGGAATGAGCGGGGGGAGGAAGGTTCTGGGCAGGACGTGTGCAGCCTGATTAGGAGGCTGCGTGGCCCTGATTCAGGCTGCACGGTCTCCTCAGATCTGTGCCTGCTGTTTAGCAGGCACAGATTCAAGGAGCGCACCGGGGAGGCTGGAGCCTCCCCTATGGTAAGGGTGAGAATGTGCCTTGCCGCAGGGCAGCTCCTGCTTCCCAAAGCAGCATTGGATATGTTTGGTTGTTATGGAATATTTTTATTGTTTTGCAAATTTTTGCAGATTTTGGTGGTTGTTGTTTTTTTTACAAAAATGAGAAGTGCAGAAAGTGGTGTTTTTTATTTCATTATCACAGAAAAGAACCCCCCTCTGGTTATTACCATAGAGAAGGATGAGGTATCAGATCTAAATGCCTAAGGAGGCAAGTATGAGAGAAAGCAGGTCCTAAGAGACAGGGCTATTATTCTAGTGTAGTCAAAGTGAAAGAGCCTGGCATCTGCTGGATATTCTACTTCTCAGTGCTACTGATATCAAGACACCACTGTAAGAATGTTAGGATCTGATCTTAGCCCTCGCTTGCTCTGTGACCCCTGTTGCATTCGGACCATTCCATAATCTGTTCTCTAGAACTTGTTGGTGTTTCAAAACAATTAAGATATACTTCCAACTTTTTCCCCCTCTCCTGTTTGTTAATTGTATCTCCACAGAAAGGGTGTGGCTACCACCTGGACCTTCTCATGGTGGGCATCATGCTTGGTGTGTGCTCAGTGATGGGGTTGCCTTGGTTTGTTGCTGCCACTGTTCTTTCCATCAGTCATGTGAACAGTCTCAAAGTGGAGTCCAGCACAGCAGCACCTGGAGAACAGCCTAAATTCCTGGGCATACGTGAACAAAGGGCCACAGGATTGATGATATTTGTGCTAATGGGTTGCTCTATTTTTATCACTGGAGTGTTAAAGGTAAAAGCATTGAAGGATGTTCAAGGGTCCATGTGGGCAATCTGTGTTCCCTACTTGTGATAAGGCTGTAATTAGCCGCTCCCTCAGGCATCTGGTGGGCCACTATGAGATACAGGAAGCCGGGCTAGATGGGCCCTTGGCTTGATCCAGCCAGGCTTTTCTTATGTTCTTGTTAGGCAGAATGGCATTAATAGGAGAAACTAGTTTTGGCAATAGGGGTTTGCAATGTGAGATTCTCTTGCAAAAGTGCCTTTATGGGTTGTGTATGCAGAAAGTGGTTCGGGTCATTGTAAAAGAATGGCCACGGAAGAACCCTCATAGCCTCTTTCAACAAGGCAGTGGATTTTAATGTCTTTATAGAATTTTTTTAAACTATTGATAAGCAGAATACCGGCATGCCCTAGTATCCACTCTTTCACTAATACTAATACTAATAATACCACCGGTATTTATATACCACTTTCCTGGTCATTGGAATGCTCCTTTGACTTTAATTCAAGGTGGTTTACATAGGCAGGCTTTTTTCTAAACCCCAAGGGGTTTTTACAAATCACAAAGAGGTTCTAATCTTTCAAGAACTGCTACATTCAGATGAAACTTCCATAGTCAAGTCCTTCTTTCTGGCCACACAGTTGCCTTCACGCTGGCTGATAAACAGCTTCTTTGCTCTCACCCAAGAAACAGCTGGCCAGGCACAGAGGCTTGCCTGTGTGCCTCTCTCACAGGCAGCTGGAGACAGCTCAGCTCAGAGCTTATCAGGTGCGTTCTCAAGGTCTGCTGCTCATGGAAGCTTCCGGTGGTCTCAAACTGGCAACCTCCGGATCTTATCTTTGGGTGTAACGGTGACTTTACCCTCTCTGTGGATCAGTTATCCACAGATACCATGGATCTCTTTTGTAAAAAATCTCTTCTTTTTTACATTGTGGCAGCAAAACCACTGCTGTTCCCCTGTCTTTAAAAAGGCATCCCTAGTACCCATGGTTTCAGGTATCCACGGGAGGGTCTGGAACGGAACTCAAGTGGATACCAGGACATGCTTGTACACATTTTTCTTGGATTAAAACGAAGTCACACATCAGATAGAATAGCATCAGAGCCCTGCTAGGAAAATTATACCAGAGCAAATAAAGCTTGCAGCACCATCAAAGAGAGACAATGTTTTTGTCAAAGGTTAATATGCTCCTTCTTGTTCCAGTTGATACCTATGCCTGTCCTCTATGGAGTGTTCCTGTACATGGGTGTTTCTTCCCTGAGAGGAATTCAGGTATGCATCTTGATGAGGAATGAAGCACCTTGAAAAGTTTCTATGGGCACAATTCAGAGCACCTGTTTGGCTGGTTCTTGTCAGTAGCACTGGCCAAAGTGTGCCACAAACATACCGTCAGGCAGTCTGCAGAGGCGTTTCTACAGGGATGGCAAAGCTCTAAGTGTTGCAAGAAGCCTTACCCTGTCATGTAAATCCCTCCTCTCCCTTGCTGCTGTAGCCAGTAAGCAACGCCAAGATTGGCTAAAACGGTGCAGGAGAGGAGTGATTTCCACAGCAAGGTAAGGCTTCTTGCAAAACTTAGAGCTTTGCCATCCCTGTAGAAACGCCACTGGCAGTCTGTGCCACAGAACAAGGTGCTGGGCCACTGCAGATGCTTGATAAGCCAGCCCTGCACCAGCTGAGTTTGGCCAGTGCGGGGCCCCAGGGAGGGTGGGGGAAAGGCAGGAATGGGGCAGGGTGCAGGCAGAGAACAGGTGGGCCCATGAGCGGTCTGCTCTGGGGAGGGGGTAGAGTGCGGATCTGGCCTTTAGGACATAGTCCCTGTCCTCAGGGCCGGTCAGGCCCAATCCAGCCACTTGGATTTGTGCCAGCAATTTCACTGCTGCAGAGCTAAGCGGCCCTGTAGGGCTGGCTGGGGCTTACCCCGGGTAAGGGGAAAATATCCCAATGACCTCCTAGTCTGCATTGGATGCAGCGCAGGCCAGCCGGCGTGCTTGCTCCAACATGGTTTAGACTTGGACTGTAGATCTGTTTAATGGATGAACCTAATTTTTCTTTCTGATTTTTACATTTCCTGCTCTCAATTCCTGTACAGCAGGATTCATATTAATGAGGGTAGAGCACGTTTTGCTTTCAGTGCTACAGCTACCCATGCAGTGTTGTTAATGTGGGATAATTAATGGAAAAGAAATGTTTGTAAAAATGAAATACACATTCTGGTTGAACATAAATATTGCTTTCAAGCTATAAGCACAGGAAGTGCAAAAAAATAATTGCATCTTTGTCATGTTTGCAAATGCCCTTAGTCATCTTATTTGAAAGGGGCTATTTATGGCATAGGCCTCTATGTTAATTAATGCCTTATTTAAAATGCATGAACTCCTCTGTCATATACTCTTTGCAGTTGTTTGATCGCTTGAAGCTGTTTGGCATGCCACCCAAACATCAGCCAGACTTCATCTACCTGCGGCATGTCCCCTTGCGGAAAGTACACCTCTTCACGCTAATCCAGCTGAGCTGCCTCATCCTTCTCTGGGTCATTAAGGCATCTCCTGCTGCTATTGTCTTCCCTATGATGGTAAAAATACTTCTTTTTGGGTAGGAATTACATTTGCAAAACATTAGCCTAAGATCTTTCTATTGCACTCATGCAGTGTTAAGGCATGTTGTTTAATTTAGGATTTTATTCTCCAAATGGTTTTTCTCTACTTAAAACTGTGGTTCCCAACCATTTTTGCACTGGGACCCCCTTTTTCGGTACAACAAGACTGTGAGGATCTCCCTAAGCTGAGAAGTGATGTCATTAAGCAGGAAGTGATTTTAAAAATAAATGGCACTTTTTGGAAGTTGAAAGTATCCCACATCCTTTTTAGAGCGCAATCCTAACCTGGAGTTAGGCCAGCACAGTTAGGCCGGCAAAGTTTAGCTGGCATAAGAGCTACCATAAAACGTGTTTGACATTCTCAGAGTCAGGGAGGATGGTGCATATGTGTGTGCTGGCCTCTCTGACTCCGAGAGTGGTCCAAATAGACTTTACGGTGTCCCTTGTGCTGGCCTAACTCCAGGTTAGGATTACGCCCTTAGATGTGTTAGATCAGCAGTCACAGTCCTATCATTTTGTTGGGGGGGGCTCTGCAGCTCTGCTGGTGAAGGGCAGCGATGAGATGGCTTGCCTCTTGGAGAGGCGAATGGTGTTTGACTTGCCTGCCCACCCTCCCATGTTCCCTTACGGCTCCAAAATGGAGCGTGGTGTGGCATGGGGGTGAGGCGGAGCAGTGCACCGGGGCAAGAACCAGTGGAGGGGGGTGGGGCTCCTGCTTCTCAGTCCCTGGGTGTCCCATTGGCTGGGTCTGCAACTGTAGAGATGTTCACAAGGAATCTGCAATTTACATAATAGGAGGTGTTGGTGTAGCGTGGGGTAGGGAGGCAACCTGAGGAACACAAAAGTAAAGACAGATCACAGCCTGGGTATTATTGACCCTACCCCATCTTTCTCCCTTTGGGAGACTCAGGGCAGCTTACAATATCAGTTAAGAACACTGTCAGTTGAAAATACAAAAATACAATAAAAACAAACAGCAGAAAAACTCTAAACGGAGTCATGAAAGGAATCAGTTGGGTTCTGGAAACACTTGTTTCAATAAGCAGCTCTTCTGCTTCTGGCAGGAGAGAGACAGTTGTGCACTAGGGGACAGAGAGTTCCACATTTATAGAGCCACAGCCGAGAAGCCCCTCTCTCATGTTACTGCCAGATAAGCCTTAACTGAGCAGCAGGATGCACAAGAAAGTCCATGTGTAGCCCAGGTTAGTCAGCAATAGCACCAATCTGTTCTTTAGGGAAATGGAACCACAGGGAAGATCTGAATTCAGCCTCTAACTCCTGAAGGATCAGCATGATTTCTAACTAGTGTGATGCATTCACTGTCCTAGCATCTCAAAGGCCTGTGTCCACAGCACTTGTTTACCCGGAAGGGTAACCTTATTAATTTGTGGTTTTATGCCATGTATCCTCACCCCACTTTTGCCTCTGGTCAAATTGTAAATGTTTTGTTGCAATTCCTCATCCAGCTAGATCATGCATTCAGAAGCCTGCTTCCGTGTAGATATCTCGCATCCCCCCACCCCCAGTTAGATCAGACTATGTTTTACAAAAAGAAATTTGAAAAATATACTAACAAACCAATCCTACCTAACTCCCTTTGTGGCATTGTAGCTGCGCCAATTGGGTGTGCACTGAATCCCACAGAGGAATTTCCTAACTTGGAGTTAGGCCAGTACAAGGGCCACTGTAAAGTAGGTTTGGAGTACTCTTGGAGTCAGAGAGACCAGCACACAGACGTGCACCATCCTCCATGACTCCAAAAGTGGTTCAAACGTGCTTTATGGCATTTAGGCTGTGAAGTCCTTTGCCCCGCAGCGTAAGTCTGCCCTTCATTGCGCACTGCTGGGTCTACTCAGATCTGTGCCAGACCTGGGAAAGTTTAACTGGAATGCTAAAGGCCCTGTTAGGACTGGGCCAGTCTTCCTCCGCATTCCATAACATCCCACAAAATGCCCTCTCGGATGACTTGTTCAGCAGTAAAGAATAGTGCTTATAGTGGCAATTTTCTCATCCTCTGGCATCTTTCTTTTTCATTTGAAAATAGAGTAAAGATTTCACTCTGCCCTGTGGACCTAGAGTAGCTTATTGCATCTTCAAGACTCCACTCATGATGCAATTAAGTATCAGATTCATCTATTACCCATTTCCCAAGATACACTTTGAGTAATAAAACAATCTTGGTTGATGAGTGTTTGGGGGGATGTATGGTAGGGGGGCAGAGGTTGTCCCACTTGAAAAAACAGGATGCAACCCTGACAGATGAGCCTTTGGATAGGTAGCCTGGAAATGCATTGAGCCTATTATTTACACCACAAGTCACAATGTGTCTCTTCCTCCAACAAGGTCTTGGCACTGGTTTTTGTCCGGAAAGTGATGGATTTATGTTTTTCAAAACGTGAACTCAGCTGGCTTGACGACCTCATGCCAGAGAGCAAGAAGAAAAAACTTGACGACGCAACAAAGACGGCTCAAGAGCAAGATGTAAGTAGACTTATTTCCGCATTTCTCTCTCTCTCTCTCGCCCTTGCTCTCTCAGAATTTGAGTATGCCACAGCAGTATTAGGTGCCAGACCCAAGGTCCTCTTTGTGCTTGTTTAGCAAGGGTCACTTGCTGCCAATGGCCTATACCTACCACGTGTGCGTGCGTGCATGTACGTGTGCGTGTGCATGTGCGTATGTGTGTGTGTGAGTGAAATGCCCCGGGTGCCACGCTGGTGGAGCCTCCGGGGCCCTCTCGAAGGCCAGGCAGGTACTGTATGTGGGAATGAGCAAAGACCTTCTAGTGTTCACACTACAAAATGCTTAAAAAAAACAACACCATTCTTGAACAAAGATGTCTGGATTTCAGAATAGTCCAGATTTTGGAATAGTCCAAATAAGGGGTAATCTACCTATGCTGCAAGTGTTTTAGTTTTCTTAGCATTGGATTCGTCCCTAATCAGAGGGATCTTCAAAAAAGATGGGCAAGACAGAGTAGAGGACATTCAGAGATTGGCCAATGGGGAATAAGAAGCAGGGAAAATTAGGAGACAGCAGAAGTGCAGGGAACTGAGAAGTGGCCTGCTAAACATGGACTTGAGTGAGGACATGTGAATCTTGAGGAGCAACATGGTG
Organism: Lerista edwardsae; assembly: GCA_029204185.1. Classification (NCBI taxonomy): domain Eukaryota; kingdom Metazoa; phylum Chordata; class Lepidosauria; order Squamata; family Scincidae; genus Lerista; species Lerista edwardsae. The sequence continues at coordinate 17,343 of JAJKFI010000100.1, read as the reverse complement.
GAAAATGCAGCAAGCAGTTGTGGACCTGGCCCATTCGCCTTTCAGGGACCAGGACCGCAGACTGCCCCCCCTATGACTGCTGCCCCTTCCTCCACTCATCTTAAGCTCCAGACTCACGCGGCCTTTGGTCGTGCACCAAAATTGTTTTCAAAGCATCAGAACACTTTTAATCAATACTTCTGGTTTTCATTGGAATCCAGACAAATCTACAATTTAAACACCTTCCCGTTCCAAGCAATCTGGATAAAGGATACTCAGCCTGTAATAATGGAATGTCAGAAACCTAAATGGCACTTATATGCTTTATTAACACCAACTAGGCAGCTTTAATTTTGTTTCCTTGAAGACAGGAAAGCTGGTGAGGAACCATAAAGCACAAGTAATAATTAAGGTAGAAGCTGTTTAAGTCCCATCAGTTTCAATGAGGCTTAGAGCACAATCCTATGCAATCCTATGCATTCAGAAGTAGGTGTGTATAGGATTTCAGCCTTAACTGGCCCAATGGCTCAATCCTATGGGCCTTTTACCATAGCATATCTTGCTATGCAATGCCATAAAAGGCCTAACAATGGTGTGAAAATTGTGCCAGTGCTAGGCTTTTTGGAGCCACTGCTACAGCTTCACACCCTTGTCACTGCAGAGCATGGACCCCGCTAACAAAGGGGCATTCTGGGGGTGGATTGAGCCTGCTGAGGCTATTCTAGAGTCAGAAAGGAGGTAGATATCACTGCCAAGGGTAGGATTGGGTTGTAACTCTAGCAGGACATGTGTGGAGGGTGCTATGATTTTCACCCTATTCGAACAAGAATGTTGTGTTTTCTTTTGCAAATAGGAACCTGAGAAGATGACGGAAGTTCCTTCAGATACTACAATTGAAATGCCTGTTGCAAACAGAAATTATCTGAGTGTTCCAAAGATTGCTCCAATGCCAGAGCAGACTCTTTCACCCAGAAGTAACCAGAGGTAAAAGAAATAAAGAAAGCATAATTAAGCCAAAGGAAGCCCCAATACCTTTGGGGAGGTATTGGAGTACTTTTTCAGCACAAAAATGGGGATTCTTGTGATGTTTATACGTGTGGTCCTGTTATATTTTTGGTGGATGACAGATGTCCACCGGGGGGGTCATGCTTTTCTCTGAAAGCATACAGGCTGGTATCTGTAAGGGATAGGTTCCTCCCCCCCCCCGCTCCATGGATAACTGAAACCATGGATAAGAGGGAACATGTGTTAAGTATAGGGTTCTCCCCTGCCCCCACCCCGGAGCAAGATTTTTTAGCAACCCAAAGCAAGAATAAAGAAAGGTAAGGCATCCCCCCCCCAATCTGTGGATAATTGAAACCGTGGATGCGGAATCTTCGGATATGGGGGCCCACCTATTGGTGCAGATATTAGTGATTCCACTGCTGTCTTCATTTCCACTTGAATGATATGCTTCTGAAATTCTCTGATTCATTTTGAGGATGGTTTGAGCCCTCTAAAGCCAATGTCAATCTTCAAATGATATTTTTCACCCTTTTCTGACAATAAAAAGTGCTATCTTGGTAGCTCAGTGCAGACCTTTAAATTTCATTGTGTTGGATTTGCATCTCTGTCTAAAATGTTTATTGCAGACCTGATCCTGCGGACATTAACATATCTGAAGAAATGTCAAAAACAACTGTGTGGAAGACCATCACTATGAATACAGAAAAGGTCTAAATCCAAAGAGGAAAGGTATGGAGAACCTTAGTGGAGTGACATTAGGCTTGCATGCCCCCAAACAACCCATCAGACCTAATCCTCAAATAGTGAAAACTGATTATTTTAGGAACCATTCCATGTTATATTAAGCATACCTACAGCTATTGTGCTCCAAGTTTTCTTATAAACAGGAACCACCAGGTTGCAGGATGGTGGAAAGGGAAGGATTGACATCAGGATCATGATGGGGCAAAGTCCTCTCCTCGCTGCTGTCCCAATCTGCATCATCCCTCCCTTAAGACTCCTGTTTAGAAAAACAAACATATCGGTTTTTATTATGCATTTAAATGCATCCCTTTTAGCCTAGTCTGGTGGCTGAAGCCACTAGATGAATGCACGTTCTGCTGGCAGTGACTGCTGAAAAAGTGCTGTAAAGTGCTTTCCAGCAGTGCGTTAAGTAGCATGCAGCCAGGACGCTAGTGGGAAGTCTAGAGCCTTCCTGCACACAATATCAGTTCTCCTGACACTTGCTGAAGCAGGTAAGCCAGCAGGAGAGGCAGGGGTGGGTGAGGGGAGGACGGAATGAAGAAAGGGAGTAGGTGAAACTGAGCAGGAAGGGAGGAGTAATGAGGATGGGGAGGCTGCGGGAGGATCCGCCAGCAATGGCACATGCCAGATCCTACCCTCCTCTCCTGCAGTCTTCCTGTTCCCACTCTCTCCCTGGACTTACACTAGTGACATCACTAGTGCAGGTCCAAGGAGACCCATTGTGGAGTGGGAGGCTAATGCAGGGGTAAGGGGATTTAAATCCTCTTTCCTTGCTGAAACCTTGTTGGATACGGTACACCGGTTTTTGGAGCAGCTTCACAAGTGAGGTGGGGGAGGATAGGATTGGGCTGTTAGTTATTCGTGAGAGCAGAGTATGGGAGTTTATCAATTTTAGGATAGTCAAGCAACACCCCAGCACTTCTGGCTTACAGGTTTGGTGAAATAGCTGTCAGAGGTCTCTTTGCATATACAACTGTACATTTATAGGGGCTTCCGTAAGATATAAAACAGAAATAGTGCAAAATTCCATATCACGTGGAAGCTCCTACATGCATACAGTTGTGGAGTGTGTGTGTGTGTGTGTGTGTGTGTGTGTTTTATAAAGTTTCTTCTGAACACGCAAATGTTCAGAATAGGCTGGCAATCATACAGCTTTGGCAGCAGGATTGGCAGGTTTTCACTTTTGCATGTTCATTGAATGTATGAAGGAGAAGGTGTAAAAGGATCTATTGTTTAATTCAAAAGCTTGGTCTACATGTATCAAGCAAAAACATGGAGACTTTTTTATTTGCATCAGCCAGGTGGGCAGAGACGTCCCACCTGAGTTCTTTATTCACTCCATCCTATTTGGGAATGCACTACATTTGTGAGTGTCAAGGAAGCCCCTACGCATGCATTTTACAAGATCGGCTAACACTACGGCACTGGATATTCGAAAGGTAGTTCCTGATTTTGTTTTCATGCTGTCATTTGACAGAGAGGAATGAGAGATGTATTGTGTAGCTCAGCACTGAGTGACATGTAGCCCTGCAATAATACACATGCATACCTTTACCTTTTGGCAAGGTTCCACCCTGATCCAGTAGTCTGGCACCCATGATTGAAAAAAAAAAATGGAAATTTTCCAGAAAACTTCAATGGACCTGTCCTATAAAACAGTTTTTATATTGGGTTTTTTTTTATATTAACCCTCACAACTGTTTCTCTCCAGAAGGCAGGTTTTCTGCTGCAACTGCCTGATTACAGCAAAACCTGTCTATTTTACATGTTGTTTCAGAGTATCAAAAGGGCAGTCGCTGGCATGCAGTTGCGAACACTGAAAATATATTCCACATTTTCTCAATTTTCCCAGGGAAGAAAGATGAAGAAAGAAGAAAAAGAAGAGGATGCAGTTTTTTTATTTGTGCCTTCAGAAGATTCAGATCTGGTACATCTCTAATAGCATTTCTTGGTCCGCGACTTTGCCATTCAGAACTCTCAGTTTTCGAAGAGGAACAGCAGCACACGAAGATGACTCAGGGAAGAGCCAAGATGTGCAGGCAAGGGAGTAAATACCTTCTGCAGTGGAGAAGCATGGAAGCAAACAAACTGTCCCGGTACTTCCTTCATACAAGTAGCTGGGTTCATATTAAAGCCATTCAGAAGTCTGTTGATTATCCTATCTGTGCTTCAGTGGGCATTCTAATTATCTTCAAACCAGCAAATCAAGGTGCACACACAGTCAATGAAAGTGGTACAGCCTCTGTGTGCGTGTGAGTGTGTATGTATCTGCGTGTGAGCATTTGCTGTGTTGCATTCTTAGTTGTAGAATGCTGCTGCTGCATACTTTATTTTTACAGTATCAGTTTCTTAACACAAAAAACCTTGAATGTACTTCAACAGCAACGCTACTATTCTAGATTCCTTCTTTTGGTTGTACACTTTGCAAGCGGACTACGGGTTTAGTAAGGGATTTGGGGGTGAGTGAATCATTTTATGTTGTTTTCACAAGAGCAGAAGATAAGGAATATTATCAAAACAAATGCTTTCAAGAAGGGTAAGTGAATGTTCCTGTGAGTTGCTCATTTTTTTAATTTTATAAAAACAAAATTTTAATTGCTTACATTTTGTTCTGCCTTCTTTTTTTTTGCAACTACTCTCATGATAAGATTCTAATTCAAGATTTGAAGTGTTTCAATCACAATATAAAAACAGGCCAAACATTTCTCCAGTCTATAGGTGGAACTAACCAAGCCATTAATCTGAATCATATAAATGAGCAGGTAGGAGAGTGAAAGTTGATGGGCCCAATGGCTGTTGATGGCGTAGTTGGCCTAGTCTTAAAACAGGTGCCTGAAATCAAAAGTGGTGAGTAGGAGTAAACATGGGCTGATATGGGGAGAAGGGTTAAGGCTGAGAATGTGAAATGAGAGGGAGAAGGATTTCCCTCAGTGGGGATTCGTCCTGAGGAAGTCCTTTGCATCAAGAATCTCAGTGCATGGAAATCTGATTCACAGTCTAATAATCTCCTTGAAATTAGTAAATTTGAAGCCATTTGATCAACTACACAAAATATTTTAAAGTATCTCCTTCCCAGTATAACTTGGAAAGATCAAAGTGAGCGCCCAATGAAAAAACCAAGTAAGCAATTGATCCATCGGTGTTTCACACCATCCAGCCGCTGGGAAGGAACACAGGTTGTGTTACAGGGCAGATGCTCTGTCTCCTGGCCTATCCATGATTGGATGGACACTCCACAACTCCACATGATTGGATGCACACTCCACAACCAAAGCCCCAACACACTAACTCACCAAGAGGTGAGTTAGTGTGTTGCATCAGAGGAAGACTACTGACAAAACTCATCTAATCTGCAAGATATTGAAAAAAAAAAGTCTTGTAAAACTTGAAGTGTTAGACCAAGGCATGGTCTTTGTAAACGCTCAGAGCCTTTAAAAGTGTATTCGAATAAACCGTACTAAACCTGAACAGCTGTGTCATCTCAGCTCTGATCTGGCAAGGAGATCTTGCCAGAACTTAGCTCTTTTGCATACAAGGAAAGGATGAGATGCCTGGATTGTTTTTCAGTTCTAAAGTAACATGAATAAAGACATGGCGTGGCGATGGAGATTATTTAAATGATTTTGCTCTCAGCACACAATTAAGATAATGATTTGAACGAATGCCAATATTAATATCATGATCATCATAGACCTTTACCGTGTAATATTAATATTGGCTTTATTTTCATGGCAGACCAAGTAGGCCTTTCAAATCAGAGGAGAAATTTTAAAAACATGTTCTGTTGTTGACTTCCAAATGTTGGCACATGGCAGGGATAGCTGCATCCATTATTTGACATGCAATGCAGTAACATTCGAGCCTCTAATGCTGGGTTCACTCCCAATCCTGAGAGTTTCCAAGCCATAAACACCCAGATTCTGCCACAATCCGTCTTTGCCCCTGGCCAGCTAAGTTCCATCCTTGCCCTGACCCATCACATTCCACCTTGGTATGACCAGGGATGCCACTGGGCGCTATTGCCACCTTGTGGCACGCTAGGGGAAAAAACACCCTTTGCTGTGCTCCTCACTCAGTTTCTGCAAACCCATCAGTGCACAACATCCGATTTTATGTAGAGGCTGCGTGAAGTTCTAGATGAGTTCTACCACATTGTCCTCTCCGGGGAGGGGGTTGGGCAGAATTTTTAAAAGCAAAAGCAGACAGTCCTTATGCCTGGGAAAACTGAGTGGCACTCCCAAGGTTTTGCACTTTGTACTATCCGCGGTCTGAAGGTTGACAGAAGTATAAGCCCTATTTCTATTCAGGCGTTGGCTCTCTCAAGAAGAGCTAAAGTGCACAAGGGCTTTCCTGGTGCAAGCTAGCTGAGCCATGCCCCTTGCCAAAGGTGTGCATACTTAGCCCCCGCCCCTGCTCTCTGCACTTTCCAGGGTTGATGTACAGTAGCGAAGGCTGGATGTGAGGAGAGCTTCTCAGCCCTGACTGTAACATTGGAGAGTTCCTCCTTGTTCCAAATGTTTATGTTCTTTGATGCAGGGCATTGCTAGGCTTGAAGAGCCTGAGTTCTCAGCTAAGGTGCCTATACCAAGTACAGTACTTAATCCTCCCTTTAAGCTGCAAGTTGCAGGAGGAACAGAGCCTTCTTCCTCATTTCCTCACCTGAGTCCCACTTCTAGTGGTTGAGGCACCGACAACCAAAACAAACAATGATTTTTGTGGTGCTTTCCATCTATTGCAGAGTAGACTTGTCAGTAGTTTTCCTCTGATGCACACTTGGTGAGTTAGTGTGTTGGGGCTTCGGTGTTGTGGAATGTGCTTCCAATCATGTGGAGTTGTGCAGTGCCCATCCAACCAGGAGACCATGAAAGGCTTGTATTAATTCTCATGTGTAGGAATCCTCCATGAAAGTGAATCAGAACAAAAACAAAGTCGACATTCAAGCACAGCAAAACATAAGCCTTAACTATATTTTTCTCCTACTACCCAAAATGAGAGTAGTCGCAAGGTTTAACCGTGCAATTCCATGCCTGTCTTCTACGAACTAAGCCCCATTGAGTTCAATAGGACTAACTTCTAAGTAAGTGCATATAGAATTGCTGCCCAAGAGCATCTAGGTCCAATTATATTAAGCCAACAAGTTCTTTGAGAGCGGGGGGGGGCATCACTCCATGGTATTTAAATTCAAACGCCGGCACTCCCAAATCTGGCACTCCCAAGTTTGAGAGTGCCAGATGGGTAGCAAATAAGAAGAGAGAGAAACCAGGCCACCTTGTTTGATGTTGAAAAGATGCTGCCTGATTGATGTAATGCACATTTAAATTTTTGCAAGCAAATGAAAGTCGGGCAGAATTTTCTTGTCTGCATTTCCCTGCAAAATCTGGGTCAGCATTATCAGCACCCTGCCCTGACCCTTATGCTCTTCCAGACTCCTATGGACAGGAGGCTTTGCTAGGCTTCCTGCTCAGTGCTGGGCCTGCTTCAGCGTTCTTGTGAAGAGCTCTAGTCCAGAGGTTCACATCAGCCCCAAACACCTTGAGCTGCGTACATGTAGAATTCTCCCTATTCAAAGGAGAATTGCAGGAGCTGAGATTGGAGGGAGTGGGAGAGACGGAATGCCTGGGATGACATGGTTGGAAAGAAATATGGAACACACCACCATGCTTGTGGAGTCTCATTAAGTCCAAGATAAATGCAGTATGGGGGGGGGCTTTATTCCATCACAGCTTTATTCAGTCTTCCACAGAAGTAAAGAGCGGTTGTGGACTATGACTGGCAGGCATAAGCTTGACTGTGGGGTCCATATAATCTCTCTAGGGACCTGCTGTCTCAGTTACCTTAGATAAAAGAACATGTAAATTGTTAGGGCACTTCCATTGTTTGTGGAAATAAAACCCGATGATGAGCTTCATAATGCTAACTGAGAAAGGAGGGGAATCAAATAAAGAAAAGGTGCTGGCACATTTTTCTAGTGTATATTCTTCCTCCTATAATCGCTACATGTAGAAATAGAGAGATTATTTTCTTTTTAGAAATAACAGAAAAAAAATATTTATTTTGTTGTAAGAGATGTAATTAAGAGAAAAAAAATACTGCTCCATATTGTAAATACATATTAAAATGGGAAGATGGACTTTGTTTAATTGTCGTGTACAAACTGAAATACATTTGTTAAATTTAGCTCAGAAACAGAATACATAGACATACATATTTTGTTCTGCTATACGGTGACAAGAGTTCTCTGTACTGCCTCATAGTTTATGTCTATGTAAAATGTCTGTCAGTGATTATGATACTCTGACAATCAGAATAGTGCCTGTCATTGATCTACATGTTGTTCACCAAAAATACTAAGGAAAAAATAAATAAAAGCAGGCCATATTTATCTAAGTGTGCTTTCTGTGGCATATTTTCACAAGGCAATGATCTCCATTGGGCAGGGAAACTTAACAGGATTTTCTGAAAGACTTTCCAAGAATATAGTTGTATTTTAAGTATACAGGAGAAGGGAACTACAATCAAACATTGCAGCATCAAGCCAGCTCCTAAACTGAATGGTTTGTTTGCTTTTTACTTTGGGCATACAAGACCAGGCTGGTGTGTTGCTGCCTTTCATGCTCACAGTTCCTTCCCCTCCCAGAAAACGCCTGGCAGAGCATAATAAGCTGGTGCAAGGGGGGTTAGGACCAAGTGCACTCCCCCCCCCGCCCCACAGCCAGTTGGACTTGCTGTTGATGTGACAGCAGCCTAGAACCTTCTATTCGCAAAATCAGAGTTGCATAGGCACTTTATTTTCTTCATACAAGATTCTGGGTGGCCTCAGTTTGTGTGGAAGCCAATGGGCAGATTAACGTCCAGGTGGATCTTTTTGTGGGCAAAGATCACACATGGGAATGTGTCCCGTGTCCCGCACATTCCCACTTGTGGCACCATTCCTAGTCTATGTGTTCTGTATTATACATATTTCTGAGTGTGTGTGTGTGTGTGTGTGTGTGTGTGTGTGTGTGTGTGTGAGAGAGAGAGAGAGAGAGAGAGAGAGAGAGAGAGAGAGAGAGAGAG
>JAJKFI010000099.1:3827369-3838550 GCA_029204185.1 Lerista edwardsae | reverse complement strand
AGGGCTTTCGTTTGAATTCTTTTGATTTGATATGGTAAGTGCGCTGGTAAGGAACTGGACTAGATAGAGTGGATCTGCCTTATCCATGAGTTCGGCATCCATGGATTTCACTGTCCACAGATGCTGTGCATACTGGGGTCTCCTTTTAAAACCATTTAAAGACATAACAATTAGTAAGAAAATAACTTCCCTAACTTTGTGCTACAAAGAAAACTGCCACATCTGGGTCATCTGACCCCCCTCCTTTAGCTCTGACTTGCCCCAGAATGACTTCTGGGAGCAGAGGCGGATCTACAGGGAGGGCAAAGCTCTAAGTGTTGCAAGAAGCCTTACCCTGTCATGTAAATCCCTCCTCTCCCTTGCTGCTGTAGCCAGTAAGCAACGCCAAGATGTTGCTGCTCCCTGTGAGGATTGGCTAAAACGGTGCAGGAGAGGAGTGATTTCCACTGCAAGGTAAGGCTTCTTGCAAAACTTAGAGCTTTGCCCTCCCTTAGATCTGCCTCTGTCTGGGAGTGCAGAACATTGTCTTGCAGTAATTCCAATGATCTGATTTTTGGATATCAGTATGCGCGGAGTGAGGAGGGCAGATCCAACCCCCACAGATACGAAGGGATTTGTGTAACTATCAGCACAAACCTCTGCATATCTACGCAGAAGTACACGCTTAATGGGACTTTTTTTTGGCAGGAAAGTGTGGATAGGATCATCTGTAGGTGATAGATGCAACCATGCCTAGGGCCTACTGTTTCCTCTCGTATTTCCTCTCAACAGGCACCACCTGCTGGCAGGAAACGTAAATCTCAAGCAAGAATGAACGGGTCGCAGTGGTTTTCCTTGCCAAACATTTTAGCACCAGGACCCACTTTTTAAAATGGCACTCTATCAGGACCCACCAGCATTAAAATAAAGGTGATCTAGGAAGAAATAATACAAGCTTATAGTGATGTGCAGGCTGCCTCCTGGCAGCCTGAATGCTTGGAAAAAAACTAGATAAGCAGTGGTTTCCAAACTGTGGGTTGGGACCCACCAGTGGGTCACAAGCCAATTTCAGGTGGGTCACGAAGCACCCAGAGCAGCCATATTGAAAATATGGGAAGATGGGATGCTAGAAAGGGGGAGGGCTGTGTGGTTGTTTTCCTTCAGTCAAGGTTGTAAATAGGCTTTTTTCTTACTGATTCACTTTGCTATTGGAAATGACCCCACCTATCGCTGCCTTCTCAGGAAAGCAGCAGGCTCTGGTGGCACATTGACAGCACTTCCTGCTAGGACATCACTTCTGGCGGGTCCCAGACAGGTTGTCATTTTAAAAAGTGGGTCCTGGTGCTAAAAGGTTTGAGAACCACTGAGGTTGAGGGAGGAAGGAACTAGATAATGAAAGTTAACTGTCTATGCATGTTTACTCAAATGCCCCATATAAAAGCAGATAAATCCACATAGGATTGCAGCCTTAATAGAAGAAGAGCTACATGCCATCTCTCAAGCAGCCTTTGGACAAGATGATGGGTTGGACTGTAGTATCTGCCCCTAGGCAAAATTCTCAGTTTTCCTCCTGCTTTGCCTGATGCCCCTTCTCATCCAAGGTCCCCTCAGCTATACTCCTGCACAAAGATGCATCTTTGCCCACATCCTGACAAATGCTCCATAGCAGTGAAATGGCTGAAGAGGTAGTAAAAGAATGGTGAGGGAGCCAACCAGAAAGGATAGCGCAAGAACAGACTGACGGTGCAATCCTAGCCTGGAGTTAGGCTGGCACACTTAGGCCAGCAAAGTTTGGCTGGCGCAAGGGACACCATAAAGTATGTTTGGACCACTCTTGGAGTCGGACAGCCCGCATTCAGATGTGCGCCACCCTCCCTGACTCCAAGAGTGATCCAAACACGCTTCATGGTGGCCCTTGTGCTGGCCAAACTTTGCTGGCTTAGTTTATGCTGGCCTAACTCCAGTTTAGGATTGCGCTCTCAGAGACATAAAGACATTCACAATATAAATTTGCAGTCAAGTATGTTACTTGGAATACCAAGTATGTTGTAGGGAGCAGACACAATGGTTCTGTATGAAGCTGTGACTAAGGGTGCAGTCCTATCCTGGAGTTAGGCTGGCACAGTTAGGCCAGCAAAGTTTGGCCGGCACAAGGGACACCATTAAAGTATGTTTGGACCCCTCTCAGAGTCAAAGACGTGCACCATCCTGCATGACTCTGAGAATGGTCCAAATGTGCTTTTCGGCGGCCCTCGTGCCAGCCAAACTTGGGTGGCCGAACTGTGCCAGCCTAACTCCAGGTTAGGATTACCCCCTGAAAGAATCTTCAGGTAATAGATCATTGCAGGCCTTGTCTGAATGTGCATGCGCAGAGAATCACTCACGCATGGCATCCCTGTTTTGTGTAAACTATAAGTGACCATGATCCTGAGTGAGCTGGGTATTGCAAACATTTCACTCTCACAGACTGATATTGGTAGCATGAGGTTCAGCGAAAGACCCCCAGTGAAATTCTTGTGATAGCCAAGCCTCATGTTAGATAGCGATAGAATATACTGGAGGGTTGGAGGGGAGCCCTTTGGAAGTATTCCTGCTCCGACAGTGCCATCTAGTGGATTATCACTAAAATAGCACACATTCTGTCATGTGCAGATGTTGGAATTGGCAAGCTGAAAGAGTTTTGTAGGCTTCAGGTAATATAATGCTATGAGTTTGAATGGACACACTAAAAGATTCCGATCCGTTTTGAAATGGAGGAACCTGATAGTGTCTTCTTAAAACTTCTCCTCAATACCTTGTGCTTTGAGGCCGTATCCAGTAGTGTCATCCGGCAACGAGCTGCCAGAACGCTAGGTGGGACTTACCGCTTGATTGACAGGCTCTCCGTGATGCGTCGCTGCCTGCCTGCCTGCCGCAGGGGCTCCCTCCGGTTGGCGCGCCCCTCTGCTGCTTGCCTAGGCACCCAGCGCCCCCCCAGGCAAGCCAGGGGTGCCCGTGCGGCGGTCAGGCAGGCGGCGACGCGTCACGGACGGGCAGCCAATCAGGCGGTAAGTCCCGCCTAGCGTTCCGGCAGCTCGTTGCCGGATAACACCGCTGGCCGTATCCAAGGCCCAGTCTCTGGGCTGCGTGGTCCCGATTCCAGCCATGCGGGATATTGGGGAGGCTCCTCAGGCCTCCCATGCTGTGCTTGTCACAACGCAGGGCCACCGGCCAGCCTGCTCCAGTGCAACGTAGGTTTGGGCTGCCCATTAATGCTACTGCTTCCCATTCCTGTTTGATAGGGAGTGCTGGCCTGAGTACCTTCAGCTGGCCCATGAAGGAAACCAAAACGGGAGCGCGACTTTTGCAGTTGGCTCCTTTGAAACGGCAAATGATGCTCAGTGAAGCTGCACTGCGCTGTCACGTGGGGCAGCTGAATAGAGAAAGAGCCCTGTCTGCTGATAGATTGGATGGAACACCTGAAGGCAGAAAGCTCAGACAGCTTTACGTTTTGGAGAATCATGACTGCAGCCAGGTAGGCAGCGGCGAAAAAGGCACCTCAAAGGAAACACATTCCTCTGTTGTGCTTCAAAAGCCTTCCCGGTCTCATAAGAACCACAAAAGTCCATGACAAATGAAGGTGCCTTTGTGTTAAAACTCGTTATTGTTCACTATCAAAATGGTCCTGGCCATAGCGGCAGATTCCTTGCAGGGCTTTTATGTTTGAAAACAGGAATGAACCTGAAGTTCCACATGGAGCATTTTTGAAAGAGTAGCCAGGTCTCGAGGAGCAGAGGATGTCGGCAGACTCATTGCATGTCTCGCCAAAGAGCCAGATCTCCATGCACTGCTGTCTGTGTGTATGTTTTGTAGGGCCTTTTCAAACCCCCCTATTTCTGGTGACACCCAAAGTACTTTCTTGAAAAGATGCCCACCTAAAGGTAAGGGAGGCATCTCAGGTACATCACGCACATGTCAGATGCAAGGGGAGTGGCAACAGGATGCAGGCATCTTGTTGTCTTGTGTGCTCCCTGAGGCATCTGGTGGGCCGCTGCGGGATACAGGCAGATGGGCCCTTGGCCTGATCCAGTGTGGCTCTTCTTAGCTTTCTTTGCCCTGCATGCAATTAATCTGTGGAACTCCTGGCTACAGGATGTGGTGATGGCATCTGAAAGCCTCCAGTGGTACAATTCTAACCTGGAGTTAGGCCGGCACAGTTAGGCCCGCAAAGTTTGGCCTGCACAAGGGCCACTCTCGGCTATTGAGGCTCCCCCTGTGGCTAATCCCCAGTCTCCCCCCCTGGCCCAAGGACTCCTCCCAGCAGGCAGATGCCCCCACGGGGATTTGAACCCTTGCCAGGGAGAGGCTTCTGGGTTTGCTTCGCATGGCCTCCCTTCTCCAAGGAAGCCACTGTTCCATCTGTGCTCTGCGAAGCTCAAAAAGTATTCCTTGGACGTCTGTTTGTGAGTGGGGTGAAGGGACTTGGACCCTGGGCACAAAGGTCCCTGGTATGTTTTTGCTTCCGCCATTACGCAACGGAACGCAGCGAGCGCGCTGCCGATCACCCAGAAGACCCACCCAGCGTACCGGTAAGATGACACTACTGGTGTCCTTGGGGCATCTCCCCAGGGTTGAGGTGGTGGTCCCTGTTGGACCTGAACCTTCCCCCCCCCAGTTCACTCTGGCAGCAGTTCTCTGGGCGCTAGTGGGGCATTTTGGGTGCAGTGATTGGCTTCTTGGACATCGCACTAATGGCGCACAGATACACGACAACGTCATGGTGATGACCTGCTGACGTCACAGCAATGTTGCACTGCCGTCAGGATGCTGCTCCAGAGATGATGATGATGATGATGATGATGATGATAATACTTGGATTTATATACCGCCTTTCTTAGGTCACCAGATTTCTCTAATGACTATAACTCAAGGCGGTTTACATGGGCAGACTTTATTCAGAAACCCGAAGGTTTTTACAATTTATACAGAAATGTTCTATCTTTCAAGAACTACACACATACAGATGGATCTTTCTGGATTTAGTCCTTCTTTCTGGCCACCCTTGTCTTCTTGCTGGCTGATAAGTGGCTTCCCTGCTCCCACCAGAGAAGCGGCTGAACTTCGGCACAACTCCCCCTCTCACAAGGCAGCCGGAGACAGCTCAGCTGTTAATCAGCCGCAATTAACGAGGTCTGCCGCTCACAGAGACTTGTGGCTGTCCCGAACTGGCGACCTTCAGATCTTCAGCTCTTATCTTCAGGCAAATGGAGGCATTAACCCTCTCGACTAAATCTTCTGCTAAATCTAATGGGCTGTGTGTTTCCATAGATGCTGAGGGTATAACTGGGGAGGGCTCTGCCAGCATTGCTTTGCCAGAATAGGCTTGGCAACTGGTCTTTGTTACTGTGTGGCAACAGCCAAGGGAATTTTCCTAGCCCCGTCTGCTTGAGATCCTCAGGACTGAACACAGAACCTTTGGCATGCAGGGCATGTATAGGCACCCCTCCCATATTGGCAGGGGATCCATTCCAGGCCCTTCCCCGTGGAAAGGAAAACCATGGATAAAAGGATACTATATTAGTACAATGTTCCACGCCCTTATGCCGTTTCCTGCTAACTTCCTTACTGTATCCCTCTAGCATGCAGGCTGCCTGCCTGCATGTTGCCTGCCTGCTGGCTAATGAAAAAAACCCAGAAGGTAATCGGTGCGGGGGAAGCGTGGGAAATTGCAGATAACTGAAACCACAGATACTGGATCTGTGGATATGCAGGAGGAGGGGCACACCTGTACTCGGCCGCTGCCCCTCTTGGTAAAGGGTAAAGGTTTCCCCACGACCGAATGGTCTAGTCGTGACCGACTGTAGGGGGCGGTGCTCATCTCCGTTTCAAAGTCTGTAGAGCCAGCGCTTTGTCCGAGCACAAGCTTCCGTGGTCATGTGGCCGGCATGACTCTACGCCGTAGCGCACGGAACGCCGTTCCCTTCCCACCGAAGTGGTCCCTATTTATCTACTTGCATTTTAGGTGCTTTTGAATTGCTAGGCTGGCAGGAGCTGGGACAAGCAACGGGAGCTCACTCCGCTGCGCAGTCTTGAACTCCCAGCCTTGCGGTCGAAAGCCCAGCAACAGTGGATTAACTCGCTGTGCCAACTGCTGCTTATTCACGGAGGGGTGAACCATGCTATGCACACCAAAGTCTCAGTTTCTTCCTATACACCTTTGTTTCTCAAACTGTGGGCCGGGACCCAGTAGGTGGGTCATGAGCCAATTTCAGGTGGGTTGCAAAGCTCCTAGGGCAACCATCACTGAAATTGTGGTAAGACGAGACGCTGGAAATGGGGGGGGGGCTGTGCAGTTATTTTGCTTGTGTCAAGATTTTAAAATGGCTTTTTTACTTCCTGATTCATTTTGCTACTGGAAAATGGCTGAGAAGTAATCCAGCTTCTTGCTGCATTCTCAGGAAAGCAGCAGGGTCTGACGTCACAATGACGCCACATCCAGCCATGACATCACTTCCAGTGTATCCTGGACAGACTGTCACTCTAAAAAGTGAGTCCCAATGCTAAAGGTTTTGAGAACCACTGCTATACACAATTCTTGCTAGGAATGAATATGCTGCTGCAACTATATATGAATTCATATATCATATTCATTCATAGTTCATATTCGTAGTTCATATTACTATGTCACAGTTCTATAACAAAGTAGTATTTTTGGCTCGTTTAATTTTGCTGCTTCGATTTGGACCCCAGAAACTTGACGATACGCAGAAGAAAACACTGACGTGAGTTTCTTGCCTGAAAGCCATTCTTGCCGTAGGTTTGGTTTTACTGCGTGTTTTTAAGGTGATAAAATTACTATTAAACCCACTTGTGAATGCCTTGCAGGATTCTTTTGTGCTGAATTCACCACCTTGGCATCGTGCAGCAATTCCTTCCTCGCTGCCTTTCTGCTTTTCATACAGCCGAGAAAACAGGCTTTGCTGATGGGGGTCATATAAATGATGCCATCTTAAGGAAAAATTGGGAGAATGTTCATGGCAAATGCATTTGGAATGAGCTGAGACTGGGATTCCTCTAGCAAGTCGTGTCATGTTCACCCTGCTTACGAAGTTTTAGATCAGTAGTTCTCAAACGTTTTAGCTCCAGGACCCAATTTTAGAAGGTCCCATCTTTCTGGGACCCATGAGAGTGAACAACTGAGCTCTAGCAAAGATTTGGCCACTCCCACCCAGCAGCGTCGTCAGCTGCAAATGAACTCCCGGAACGCTGGGAGGGACGTACGTGGGGCTTCGCCGTGATTGGCTGCCCGCCCGTTTCGTTCCGCGGCTGCCCTGGCCTCGGGAGGTGCCTGCTCGCCAGGGGAGACAGGTGGGGGGCATGCCGGGTGCCTGGGCAAGCAGCGGGGGGCTGCACCAACTGGGGGCAGCCCCCCCTCGAGGCCAGGGCAGCCGCGGAACGAAACGGGCGGGCTGCCAATCACGCAAAAGTCCCGCCCAAGTCCCTCCCAGTGTTCCGGTAGTTCATTTGCGGATGACAATGCTGCCACCCAGTCATGCTGGGATCTGGGGTTGCCTGGCCACCTCATGTACGCTGGACAGGGTGGCCAGATGTCCTCTTTTTCCAGGACGTTTCCTACATTTCAACTTCCTGTCCTGGGTAACTTTCAAGATGCCCTACATTTCAAGACAGACTGGGGGTGCCAGCGTGTAGAGTCAGAGCACAATCTTAACCTGGAGTTAGGCCGGCACAGTTAGTCCAGCAAAGTTTGGCCGGCACCAGGGTCACCACAAAGCAAGTTTGGACTACTTGCCTGCAGGTGGAGGGGATCAGATAAACTTCTGGTGCTCCTCCTGGAGACAGGGATAAGCAGTGAGGTGGCCAAGTTTGCGGATGACACAAAACTTTTCCGGGTGGTAAAAACCAGAGACGATTGTGAAGAGCTCCAGAAGGATCTCTCCCAGTTGGGGGAATGGGCAGCCAAATGGCAGATGCGTTTCAACATAGACAAATGTAAAGTGATGCACGTTGGGGCAAAAAACCAAAACTTTACCTATAGGCTAACGGGTTCTGAGCTGTCTGTGACAGCTCAGGAGAGAGATCTTGGGGTGCTGGTGGACAATTCAATGAAGGTATCGACCCAGTGTGCGTCAGCAATTAAGAAGGCCAATTCCATGCTTGGGGTCATTAAAAAAGGGGTTGAGAATAAAACAGCCAATATTATCATGCCATTGTACAAATCAATGGTAAGGCCACACCTGGAATATTGTGTCCAGTTCTGGTCGCCGCATCTTAAAAAGGACATAGTGGAGTTGGAAAAGGTGCAGAAGAGAGCGACAAAAATGATTACGGGGCTGGGGCACCTCCCTTATGAAGAAAGACTGCAGCGTTTGGGGCTCTTCAGTCTAGAAAAAAGGCGCCTGAGGGGGGGACATGATTGAGACATACAAAATTATGCATGGAAGGGATAAAGTCGATAGAGGGATGTTCTTTTCCCTCTCTCCGAACACCAGAACCAGGGGGCATCCACTAAAGCTGAGGGTTGGGAGAGTTAAAACAGATAAAAGGAAGTACTTTTTTACCCAGCGGGTAGTTAATCTGTGGAACTCCTTGCCACAGGAGGTGGTGATGGCATCTGGTCTTGATGCCTTTAAGAGGGGATTGGACGGATTTCTGGAAGAAAAGTCCATCATGGGCTATAGGCAATGATGGATTGTGCAACCTCCTTACAAAGGTGGTGGGCTACTGGTACCGGGTGCAAGGGAGTGGCAACAGGATGCAAGCATCTTGTTGTCTCATGCCTCCCTGGGGCACCTGGTGGGCCGCTGTGAGATACAGGAAGCTGGACTAGATGGGCCTTTGGTCTGATCCAGCAGGGCTCTTCTTATGTTCTTATGTTCTCCAGTGATCCAGCCCACACAGCAGGCCTTGTATTTGACCCATCAGAGCCACTGAGGCCAAACTGAAGCTCCCTTACCCCAAGGAGACCTGTGGCTGCTTTCCCAGCCCAACATGATACAGCAGTGGCCGTTTCATCGCTGCTGTATTGTGTCACTGAGGGGCCAGGGATAGGACTGGTCCCTCAGACCAATCCAGCATTCAAGCGAGAAACAGCAGAATCACGACTCCTAAAAAGCGAATGTATGTCTTGGCAGTAGTGTGCAGCAGATGCCACTAGGTGGCGATGTTCGGCAGGTCTCATACTGAATATAAAGTAAAAGGTAAAGGTCTAGACCGAATGGTCTAGTCGTGACCGACTGTAGGGGGCGGTGCTCATCTCCGTTTCAAAGCCTGTGAGCCGGCGTTTTTGTCCGATCATGGTGGCCAGCATGATTCTACGCCGTAGCGCACAGAACGCCGTTACCTTCCCACCAAAGTGGTCCCTATTTATCTACTTGCATTTTAGGTGCTTTCGAACTGCTAGGTTGGCAGGAGCTGGGACAAGCAACGGGAGCTCACTCCGTCACGCAGTCTCGAACTCCCAACCTTGCGGTTGAAAGCCCAGCGACAGCGGATTAACTCGCTGCGCCACCACGTCCCTTCATACTGAATATACATAACTATTAATAAAGTGGCCCATTCCTCTGTATTCCTTGTCTTGTGTGTTGGAGAGTGTGCAGGCTATCTTATTGTTCACATGCCAAGAGAAGTTGTTAAGTTGCCTCTGTCTCAGTTTGGAGAAAGTGGCATAATTATTTGGACCACCACCTACACTACTGGCTTTGGAGGTCAGAGGTGACCTCTAAGTCTCCTGTTGCCTATCATTTACATATATGTACATGGTATAGTAAGAGTAGGGACGTGGTGGCGCTTCGGGTTAACTGAGCTGCTGACTGGAAGGTTAGCAGTTCGAGACCACGTACCGAAATGAGCTCCCGTTGCTTGTCCCAACCTAGCAGTTCGAAAGCACCTAAAAATGCGAGTAGATAAATAGGGACCACTTCGGTGGGAAGGTAACAGCGTTCCATGCACCTTGGCGTATAGTCATGCCGGCCACATGACCACGGAAGCTTGTCCTTGGACAAACGCCAGCTCTTCGGCTTAGAAATGGAGATGAGCAGCGCCCCCTACAGTCGGTCACGACTAGACCATTTGGTTGTGGGGAAACCTTTACCTTTTTGTAGTAAGAGTATAGTATAGTAAGAGAAGAGAGTGGACTCAGGTATTGAAATCCAGCTATGAATGTCAGAGCTGAACTCACCATTTCCAAATCTTATACCCAGATCCTTTCAGTGGGAATACGTCCTACTGATCTCAACAAGGCTTACTTCTGAGTAGGTATGCATAGGCCAGTACTGAAAGACGAGGCATCTGTTTCATTTAAATGTATGGACGGGGAGTTTTGATGTTTGGTTCAGGCTCCTTTCTTGAGAGCATATCCGTCAGGGACAGCATCCCTCCACTGTTAATAGAATCCAAAACCATTTTAGCAACCTCAGTAAATACAGTTAGTTCTCATCACCCGCTAGGGCTAGGTTTCTGGAAGTCCTCGTGGAGAGCAAATTTGCAGATAACAAAGCATTGATCCTATGGCACCAATGGAACTGGGTGCAAGGGGTAGTTTATCTGCAATCAGAAGAATCCAGTGGAGGCCTTCAGGAAGCCAGCAGAGTGCAGCAGGAAGTGCCAAAAGATCTGTGAAAGCTGCAGAGACCTTCCAGAGGCTGCAAGGATCTTCAGAATAGCACCTGCAACCAGCATGGACCCCTTAAACATGGCTGGTGGAGCCTCATGCCAGTCATTTGGCTGGTCACAGTGTCATTCTGTAGGTCCCTGCAGCCTTCTGAAGGTCTCTGCATTGTGGATAACGAGGACAGAGCGCAGATAACGAGGGAAGTAGCAATTCTGCCCCTCGCATATAAGCAGATTTGCGTATAAAGAGACCTGACTGTACACTGTCTTAAAGAGAATACAGTGCAAACTCCGATCAGTGGTTTTAAGAGGGTTGTCTGTGGAACACCATCAGTTGAGGTGGATTGCAGCATGCATATGCCTGCCCTTAGGGCTCAATCCTAAACTAGAGTTAGGCCGGCACAGTTAGGCCAGCAAGCCAGCACAAGGCACACAGTGAAGTCTTGATCTGGTCTTGATGCAAGGGGATTGGACGGATTTCTGGAGGAAAGGTCCATCGTGGGCTATAGGCAATGATGGATTGTGCAACCTCCTTACAAAGGTGGTAGGCTACTGGTACCGGGTGCAAGGGAGTGGCAACAGGATGCAAGCATC
>JAJKFI010000099.1:3754979-3812675 GCA_029204185.1 Lerista edwardsae | reverse complement strand
GAGAGAGAGAGAGAGAGAGAGAGAGAGAGAGAGAGAGAGAGAGAGAGTGAAAATGGGAAGATTGGAAGTAGGGCCAACAAACGTGACTCCATCCATCCTACAAACATTGCGATTGTTTAGAATTTTCATGAGGATTTTGCACCTCCCCTGGCTGGTTTCTGCTACTCCCCAGGCAACCACGGTTCAGTTCAGTTCAGGCAACCCAACCAGCAACTCTTATGTTCTTCTCTGGTGTGTTAAAGGAAAATAGAACCAAGTTTCAGCATTCGTGCCCATTGCCCTTCAGAGCAGAACAAGACAGCATCATCCACTTTTTTTCTAAACTCTAGAGCTGTCAGCCTTCTAGAGAGCTTCCATAATTGATAGCCACTTTGCAAAAATGATGAACTGCTTACTATAGTGATTTACTCCCTTTTAATGATGACAGTTAATGGAGCAGTAAATGGATTTGATAAAACAATGAGTTGCTGAAATGACCATGATGCTTACTTCACCTGCTAGCAAAGAGCAAAGCTATATTCCAAATCCAAATACATCCTAACTGGATACAAAAAACAACTGGAGGGTTAGTCAATTAAACACGCACTACTACTAGCACAGGTGTAAATCAGGAGGTCAGCTTGCATGTAATTACTGCTACCTAAGACCAATGATTAATTTCTAAGATCAGTTTATCTGAGTTTTGACTTTAATTGTGGTAGGGCCTACCTGGGAGTTCTGTGGGAACTAGGCGTGATTTATTAGTTCACAGAGAATAGAACAGCACTTTGCTCAAAGGCACTCCCTTTGTAATTTGGATTATAAAAACTGATAAATGGAATGACATGCCATGACTCAGGTTGGGAAGATTCCACAACCATGTCTAGACTCAACTTAAGGGCCCAATCCTAACCTGGAGTTAGGCTGGTACAGTTAGGCCAGCAAAGTTTGGCCAGCACAAGGGCCACTGTAAAGTGCGTGTGAACCACTCTCGGAGTCAGGGAGAATGGTGTACGTCTGTGTGCTGGCCTCTCTGACTCCAAGAGTGGTCCAAACATACTTTATGGTGGCCCTTGTGCCAGCCAAACTTTGCTGGCCTAACTTCAGGTTAGGATTGTGCTCTAAGAAACAGCACACTGAGAACTGAATTTTAGAGAGCAGTTCATCCTCTTAGGGTTGTCAGGTC
Source organism: Lerista edwardsae (assembly GCA_029204185.1). Lineage (NCBI taxonomy): Eukaryota > Metazoa > Chordata > Lepidosauria > Squamata > Scincidae > Lerista > Lerista edwardsae. Next base: position 3,811,510 of record JAJKFI010000099.1, on the reverse strand, counting down.
ACAATTCAGAGAAACCTGCAATGTATTCCATACCCTTATACAGGGATCCCTGGTATCTACTGGGGTTCCATTCTGGACCCCACCATGAATGTGGATACTGGGGAAGCCTTTTTAAAGCTAAGGGAACATCAGAGGTTTTGCTGCAACAAGGTAAGAAAAAAAGAGATTTGTTTTAGGTTCCCCTATCTTTTTAGTAGGCATCCCAGTATCCATGGTATCCGCAGATAACAGAAACCGTGGATATCAAATCAGTGGATACTGGGGCATGCCTGTATCTGCAAATAATGACTGAGCGTCACTTCAACCAATTTGCTTCTCTCTTGTCCAGTCATCTGCTCTACACTCTCAGTTGTATCAAGGGACTTGACTCCATTGAAAGTACGACATCAGAGTTCTGCGGACACACTACATTAGATTTAAACTAATTAATCATTCCCTCTTTCCAAGGCACTGTCAAGGTTCTGAGAGGAACAGCAGATCTGTAGCAGAGAATGCTCTGTATCCTACCAGCCATAATTCTCAGAATTCTTTGGGGCAAGCCATTATAGGAAGAGACAAAACTGTTGGGAGACATTTCAGTTACATTGCAACTGAGGCTGAAATTTTTCAGCTTTGTGGATATTAAAGAGAAACGAGTGAGTATTCCTCAATCTCAATCTAAGGTCTCAATCTTACTTCCATATTGCGCAGATGATTAGCTGCACTCTACTTGCGACTGAAGCAGCGAGCTGCAGAATTATTGATTTTAAAACGAGTAAATGATTCAGAGGAAAAGAAAATTATGTTTGAGCAAGTGTTAAAGTCTGGTCATTCTATCTACAAATTTGTTGGTAATGACATAAACATATGTGATGTATAGGCGTGCCCCAGTATCCACTGTTTCAGCGGTGTTATGCTGCCAGAACGCTGGGCGGGACATCCGGGTGATCAACAGCCCGCCCGTCGCGTTCCACCATTTGCACAACTAATTACGTCGCTTGCGTACGGTACGCAAACAGCGTAATGCTCCGGAACACGACGGGCAGGTTGTCGATCACCCGGATGTCCCACCCAGCATTCTGGCAGCATAACACCGCTGCACTGTTTCCATTATCTAGATACCATGAATACTGGGATGGCTATTAAAAATAGGGGAACCTTAACAAATCTCTTTTTTTACTTTGTTTCAGCAAACCATTGATGTTCCCCTACCTTTAAAAAGGTGTCCCTAGTACCCACGGTTTCAGGTATGGGATCAGGAACTGAACTCCAGCGGATACTGGGGCATGCCTGTACTTATACTGGTGAATTTAAGCAGGTCAGTCGCTGTAACGTGCCTAGATGGGAAACTCCCTGGAAACCACGTGTAAACTGCTCTGAGTAACTTGGAGGAAGAAAAGGGTTTCCAGCAGTTCCCAAACTTACTGCTGCTGCAGTGCCATTCTTCCAGGGGCCCGTTGTGGTAGCGCCATCATGCAGGATTTCACATTATCTCAGCCAGTGGCAGATCTAGGGGGGCAGGGGGGGCACGAGCCCTGGGCTTCGTCTTGGGGCCATCTAGGGGGGGGCGCCAGTGGCCCCCACAACAGCCCCCTCTGGGCTCCAGAGCCCAGGTCTACCCGGGGCTGCTTCTGGTGGGTACACCTGGGCTCCCATGGGGGCGCACTTCTATTGGGTGCCCCGGGCGCCATTTTGACTACGTCCACCCCTGATCTCAGCCCAGTGAGCGGGGAAGAGCGCATTGCGTTCCTGTGAGTGCACAGAGGTGCCACAGTATACTGTTTGGGAGCCATTGCAATATCCTATTAAATTCTGCTCACCAAAATAATACTTTTAAAAATGAAAATTAAAGTGAAAAAACAACAGACTGCACACAGAAATCCCACGGAAACATGCAGTTAGCTCCACAGACATAGTTTCTCCTTCCCTGCAATTGCTGAGAAGTCTACCAGTCACTCTCTGGGAGTAAGTGCAGTAACACAATCACAATTGCTTCTGGGGACATAATGGGTCTGGGGCGGGGGGGGTGTCTTATAACAGGCTGCCCAAACTTTCTGGAGGACATGTGTTAGACATTTTTTAAAAAACCAATTGCAAAACACTTCCTGGTTGCGATCACAAAACCAGAAGTGGGTTGCAATCTTTTTTTCTTCTTCATTTTGAATTAATTTCTAATGCATAAAGAGGCCCCAGGACAATGGGGCAGCCTGTGGTAAGTCCAGTGGTGGGATTCAAATAAATTAACAACCGGTTCTATGACATCATAGCCGGAGCAAAAAAAAACCCCGAAGCCAGCCAAGGTAAGCGAGTGGGCGGGGCCCGAGCATTTAACAACCGGTTCTGTAGAACCTGGGCGAACCCCCTGAATCCCACCACTGGGTAAGTCCCTTCAGATCCATTATGTCCCCAGAAGCGACGTGATTCCATCACTATTTCTCCGCCCCAGTCTGAAAACCCCTGCCTTGAAGGATTTCCATCATGGACCCATTCCTCTGCAGCAGTTAGAAGAAAAAAAAAAGCATGCATTTTAATAAATACAAGTGTATGCAGTGATGTCATGCAGGGGGTACGCGATTACCTGTTTCTAGGATTACAGCTGGCCCCGCCCATTCGCCCGCCCACTCGCCGACTCCGCCCTCTGCAACGTTTGAATTTCCTGCATGTTTGAGTTGCCTGCATGTTCTCAGAGCCAGGCAGGCAGGCAGGCAGCGAGCGGAGCCTTTCCTTTCCTTGCCACTGAAAAATGAGTTGCTCTGGGGTTTTAACATGATGCCAGGCCTCCTTCACATGTTCTGGGGGTGCTGTGGAATACTGTTGCAACTGTTGGGTCAGTTTAAAATCATCTGAGGCCTCAAAAAGGGCTTTTTTCATGTCCCTTCCTGCCACGACCTCACTTCTGGCTTATGACGTCACTTCCGGTGGGCGGGTCCCGACACGTGCCAATCAAAAGTGAGTACCTGTTCTTGAATCATTTAGATGACACCACTGATTCAGTGTTCCCCATTGCCCTGGGGAGCCGGCCGCATCCCAGGGCCAGCATGTCCACCCCACCCAGTTCTGCCCCCTTCCCAGAAGCAACCCTGCGCCAGCCGATTTCGCCCCCACATCGGCATGAATGATTTTTTTAGATTGCTCTCTGAATCAGTGGATTCCGGGGCATGCCTGTATAATTTCCCAGTCATCTAACAGTTAGGGAAATTGAATATTTCCTCTGCTAAGCAAAAGAAAACGATTTCCCCATTTATGAGAACATTTCTATTTGCGGGAGGCTCAACACAAGCTGAAATAGCAAACCTTTGCTCTAAGTTTAGAATTCTTGGCACCATCAAGGTTAACCTGCCGCTGGAAACAACTGAAAGTAGTTCTCTCCGCAAAAATTCCAGCTAATGCAATGGTCCTCTTTCTCCTTGCCTTCTGCAGCATTCACCTGTCTCTTTTTGGCCTCCTCAATTTCATCCAGTGGTGAAATCATTCACCGCTTCTGTCACTCTGTTCACATCAGAGCCCTCTTAAGCTCTCCTCCCACACAGATCCAGCACATGTTCCTTTTCACCTTCAAAGCTCTCCACAATCTTTCTTTGTCTTAGCTCTCTATGGAAACTTAGTTCTCAGTTCCATCATCCATTGCTGTCCAAGGGAGTTCTGTCCCCTCAAATGATTGCCCCTTACACATGGAACTTTCTCCTAGGACAGTGATGGCAAACCTATGACACGCGTATCAAAGGTGACACACCACGTTTGGGATGACACACCTGACAAAAACTGAGTTTATTTTACTCATTTTTGCAGTTATTTGATGTTTCTTTATAGAGTACATAGCACCACACATGATTGGACTATATTTTTTGTTTAAATAAATGAATATAAAGAAGCGTTTCTCTTTTGTTTGGGAGGGGGAGTGACACACCAGCAGAGTTAAGCATTTTCCAAAGTTTTGACACGCCAAGCCCAAAAGGTTGGCTATCACAATCGTAGGATATCTGCCTGATGCCACCTCTTCCTTCCTTCAGATGTTTTCCGTTTCTGCATTAAGAACCCCCAGGATCCATAGTATGAATAAATTATGCAAATCATGTATATTTGCATATACAGGGTAGGGCAAACAACCCGAATGCTCATGTTTATACACCATACTATCTCAGTTAGGGGTCTTCTTTCATTGCGAAGCAAATGGTCCCATGCGTTGATTATGTGGGCAACCACATTAGAGCACTGTTCTGGTGTTACACCATTGATGTAACCATTGATGTACACCATGCGAAGCTTGTCTAGAGCTAGTGAAGTTGGTGTGAAACATCTTTCTTTTAACATTCCCCAAAGAAATGCATCACATAACATGAGGTCTGGACTTCAAGGTGAATAAGGAAAGTCAGACCCTCAAGAACTTTCTCCAACACTTGACCAACATTGTCGTTGGGCAACATTGTTGCTTTGTGGTTGTCCAGAGTGCCAAGCATTATGATTTAGTAACCTTTTTTTTTTGCCCCACCCTATAGGACCTTGATCCTTTGGCTTCTGTGCAGAGAAGTCAAGCCGCATCTCCACCCCCCCCCCCCGCCCCAAATTTGCCACTGCAAACTTCCTCTGAATTTGCAACCCGATTAAGCCTACAATTCTATGCCCACTTACCTGGGAGTAAGCCTCATTAACAATAAAGCGACTTACTTCTAAGTAGACATTCACAGAACTGAAGACAGAATTGCATAGGATTGTAAGAAAAGTTGATGCATCCCATGCGCTAAACTGAGCATTTTTTTTTTTTTGCAAGCCCATGCTAGCTATTCAAGGCAAGTATTAGATCACGTTGGATGCAATCCAGCACTCTTAAAACCCACTGGTGAGTTCAGCAGCATGCGCGGCTGCACGCATGATAACAGTGTCGTCACCAGCAGTGTATGACAGCGCCAGCCGCCCCTTTTTTCTGTCAATGAGAAGCTCCCCCCCACCCCCACCCCCCAAAAAACCCCACTTACAGTGTGTGATCTATTTTTTCGCAGAGGAACTTTCGGCCAACTTTTTGTTTTTTTTTCCGGCCTGCGTGCGCGCTCTGCTGGGCAAAGGAGGGGTTCGCTCGCAAGCTCGCTCTGCACCGCGGCCCTCCAATCGCGCAGCCTCACCGGGGTCGCCGGGCGTGCGCTGCGCGGCATCCGCTCAATACTCGCACCCTGCAATCCTACGCAAGTTGGCGCAGAAGGAGGCCCCATTGACGCTGCACTCCGAAACACACTTTGCTGAGAGTACGTACGTTCCATTGAAATCAATGGGGCCTACTTCTGAGTAGGCACGCATAGGATTGCCCTGTTTAGGGTCAATTCCTACTTACGCCCGAGTTCTATAGTGTGCGTACCGGATTTCATGTAGCGCCATCAAACACACACACCACATCCTCGCAGAAAGGCGCAAGAAAGAAAGAAAGAAACTCAGGTTTGCGCAGCAAAAGGCCAGAACCGAGCTAACGAAAGCCCTGCAGTGCTGGCAAGCCTCTCTCTCTCTCTCGCGCGCGCGCGGGACAACTTTTCAGCAGGCAACCAGCGCACTGAGCGCAGCGCTCCTTTTGCTGCTGCAGAAACAGCAACGAATTAAAAAAAAAAAAAGCGTTCTGTCCTCGCCGTCCGCGCGCGACGCGGCGCTCCTCCCGGATTGGCTGAGCCGCACGTGGAAGCGGGGCGCGCGCGCTGGTCCCCCTGCTCCCTCCTCAACTTTTTGTCATCCCCGCAGAGCCACCTGTGCGTCAGGCTGGAGTGGGCGGGGACTTCGAAAGGAGGAGGAGGAGGGAGACGGGGAAGGGAAAAAAAAAAAAGCCGGGTGCGGCGCATGCGCCCCAGCGCCGCCCCCGGGAGCCTGCGAGCGGCCGCAGTCACTTCCTGCCCTCGCGCCCATCCGGCTCCGGGGTCGCGTCGCGCGGCCGCTTGGGCGGGACAGGCGCCGACGGAGGCAGCGAGTTTCGCTCGGGGCGCGCCTCCTGGTTTCCCGCCTCCTCGTCTTCGTCGTGGGCTGACTGGGCGCCCGCTGTCACCTGCCGAGGGGAGGCCGAGGGGAGACGGGCAGCCGCTCCGCCTCCTCCCCCTGCCCGCCGGGCAGCGTCCGCCTGAGGGGAGCCGGGGGGCAGGCTGCGCTCCATCCTCCTCCTCCTGCCGCCGTCTTCCAGGAGCCTCCCTCGTAAGTGCGTCCGCCGCCGGAAACTTACGCAGGACGGGGCGACGGTGCGCCCTCGGCGCCGGCTGGGAGCGTGGGATGAGCTGACAGGTGGCGCGGGATGGAGGGTGCCGCCTTTCCCCCTCGCCAGCCCCGGACCCTCTTGGGGGGCGCTCGGGGTGGGCGGGCCCTGTGGGGAGGGGGAGCAGCGCACGGGCGGAGGCGGGGGAGACGGTGGGGAGGCAGCTTCTTCACCCCGCTTCTGGGGTGGCACGGAGGGCGGGAGCGAGGGGGATGCCCGCTGGGCAGGTGCGAGGTGCCCAGGTGCGGGTGCTCTGCTTGCAGAGAGCTCGGGGTGGGTGGGAGCCCTGGTTCTGTGCCTCCCCATCCCCAGCGCCTTCTGATGGGCCTGGGAAGGATCCCAGCAAGAACCACCCCTGTCTGCCTGGCGATGCTGGAGAGGTGAGAGACGGTGGCTGCAGGCCAGTCCGCCCTTACCAAGGAGTAAGACCCATAGACTAGAAGTAGACGCTTCTGAGTAGTGTCTTTAGGAGTAGTGTGTTTACTACAACCGCACTACTTCTGAGTATACACGTAGGGTTGGAGTCTCAATCTGTACACTCTCTGTGCTCGCATGCTTGAGAGCAGTGGTTCCCCAATTCTTTTTATGTGTTAGGGTTACCGGATACATACGGGGTCATGCCTCTGCCTTTTACCATTGAATAGAAGAGGGAATTTTGGCAGGTGCAGCTTTTAAAACTCTTCCATATTGACCTGCACCTGCAAGGGAACCCCTGGAGAGTCACTGTCTGCCAGTTGATGCTGGAGAGGTGAGATGTGTGGTTGCAATCCTATCTGCACTTATCAAGGGTGAACCCCACCCACTAAAATGGGACTTAACTTCTGAGTAGATATGTATAGGGCTGGGCTCTCAGTCCGTACGCCCTCTGTGTTTACATGCTTAGGAGCCGTGGTTCCCAAACTTTTTTCTTCTATGTATAGGGTTGCATACCCTAATATGGGTAGGGTAGGAAACTCTAGGCATTTTCTTCCTGGGATTCTTCTTGGCCCCACCAAAAGGTGCCTCAACCTTTAACCATTGAATAGATGAGGGAATTTTGGCAGGTGCAGCTATTGAGACTTTCCCATGTTGACCTGCATGTGCCAAAATTCCTTTTTCTATTCACTGGTTAAAGGGTGAGGCACCTATAGGTGGGGCTGGGAAGAATTCCAGTAAGGAAATCCTAGAGAGCCCCTGTCTGCCCATTGATGGTGGGTAAGACTCTGTGTCTTTACCCTCTGTGTTCACATGCTTAACAGCAGCAGATCCCAAACTTTTTCTATGTCTAGGGTACCTGAAACAAATGGGGACAGAGTGCCTTTAACTTTAACCGTTAGAAGAGGGAATTTTTGGCAGGTGCAGCTTTTTAAACCTTTCCTTGATAAGCTCCACCTGCCAAAATTCACTCTTCTATACAATGGTTAAAGGTATAGGCACTCTGCCCCAGTTTTTATCTTGTAACCCTATTTATATATACCTATATATTTATTTCAAACAAATAACACACACACACACACACACACACACACACACACACACTCTTAACATGACCTACACAACACTAATAAAGAGAAAGCACTAAAAATTCTTACGCATAAAATCAGTGGTTCCCAAATGTTTTTAACACCGTGACCCACGATTTAGAATGACAATCTCTTGGAGACCCACTGGAAGTTATGTCTTGGCCAGAATTGCCGTCATTAGGAAACCAAAGCCTGCTGCTTTCCTGAGAAATCCTGAGAAATCCTGGGTGATTTTTCAGCCATTTTCCAATAGCAAAGTGAATGAAAAAACCCTTGCCCTTTCCAGTGTCCCATCTTCCTATATTTTCAGTGATGCCTGCACTAGGTGCTACGTGACCTACAGTTTGAGAAACGCTGCTCTAAATTAACACAAGCATAGAGCAGTATATCATTTCATCACATCTCCTACATGTCTAATTCCATCTTCATAATACTTAATACCCATCTCTGTCTTTTTTTCTTTTTAGCCTTTTTGTAACTTCTTCGTATTAATTTGTTATAATTGTCTTTATTCTTCAAATGGTTCCCAAACCTTTTTGACTGGTGGTCCCCTTGAGCTCCTAGGCCACTGACCACTGCTATTAGGACTACAATCCTATACTTTGTATAGGTTTCCAAACATTTTAGCATCAGGGACCCACCTTAAGACCCATTCTACCAGCCATTCAAGCCTCTGTGGCTATAATGGTGCTTGGGCAGCAATATTTCCCCCCACCCCACAAGCAGCAGGTTGTTTCATCCAGGTTGTTTCATAGGCTAATCTACCATGTCAATTTTTGTGACCCACCAAAAAGTGGGTTTGGGAATGACTGGGAAAGGCAGGTTTTTCTTGAGTATTCTGCCATTCCCCTGGCTGGTTTCCGCAGTTGCCTTGGGAGCCATGGTTCACTATTTGGGAACCTCTGATTGAAATGCTGGGATTTCAAGTCTGTAACTGCCTTCCCTCGCTTCTTCCCCCCCCCTAAGGTTTACTTTGAGAAAGTAGGGGAAGAAGGCAAGCCTTCATACCAATTCCTGTACTGTCTTGGCTGCAAGACCTCTCATTGGTGTGACTGCTTCTGTTCTTATTTTGCTTTTAGACTGATCTTATTTTGCTTTTAGACAGGTGGAGAGACAGGTTAGAACATTTCAAGGGCCCAGGTTTGGTGCCTCCCTCCCTTGCGATGAATCTCCAACTTGTCCCAAAGTTGGCTAGGTTTGCTTGTGGAGTCCTTTTTTTTTGTTTTTTGTTTTGTTTTGCTTTGAAAAACTTTCATGTAATCCTGGGGAGCAGCATGGTTTTAGTTGCTCAGTTGTAAAAGATCTTCAGCACAGGTTTGTCTTCACTTCTTTCATGGCTGTGTTCTGGCATTAGAAATAGATGACTGTCCTGTGTTGACTGGTGGAAATGTAAGAACTGTATGTAGATGTGGAGGAAGCTAGTATCATAATTGAAAAGGCAAGACTTGGGGATAGAGGCTTTATTTGGAGAAGTGGGTTTGGTGGTGGCTTGGAGGGTAGTGGAGACTTGTTTGTGGAGTACTGAGACAGGTATTTGCATATAGAAACACCCAGCAGGTTTGGGTATACACAATTCTGTAGCTGAAATCTCTGGCATCCGATCATTGTACGCACATGTGCAGTTTAGAATTTAATTCTGTGGCCAAGAGGCAGCGGGTATGTTAGGTGAAGATGTACTGCAACAATTTGGTGGTGTTAGTAGTATCATGGTGTCATAAAATTGTCATGTCTTGTACAAAGGTATTAGGCTAGGTTAGCTGCTTGAAGGTTAAGACTGCAATCCTATCTGAATCTGTTTGGAAGTTAGTTGGAAAGCGAGGAACATTGCTGAATGCATGTGTGTTAAGCAGTCTTTCAAATCACCAGAATTTACCACAAGCCAGAGCTGGTAGTTACTGGGCAAACTAGTGTTTCTCTGTGCAGTTTGGTTGATGGAGTTAGAAGTACTAAAACATTGATAATAGAATGCATTTGTAAAGGTCAGGAGTTGCAGAAAAGCAATGCCCTGCAATCCTATACACATTTCCTTGGGAATAAGTTGTGTTCAGCACAATAGTGCCTAAGTAAGCATAGGCTGCACTATATGGTCATCCACTGGTTGGTCCTTATTAGCAGATAATGTATTTGTGGATATGGTTCAGTACGAGTCCCCCGACCTGCACTGAGCCAGATATGGCTCATCCTGACTCCTTTGGAAGCAAGCTGTTTCTACGTGCCTCTAAAGGCTCTTCTGAGGCCCACAGAGGCCGTGTGGCCTCCGTGGGCCGCAAAATTAGAGATGTAAAATTTCCGGAAATGTTGACGCTCGGGAAAAAAACCCTGTTTTTTTCCAGAAAAAACCCAGACATTTTTGGAAAAATTGAAAAAAATGCTACATTAGCACTTTTTTCCTTTTCTAGATTGAAAGTCATTCTGTTACTTTATTCTATTTATACTTTTACAGTCATTCTGTAAAATATGACTATGGACAATTTGACTTGGCATAAAATTATCACAACTAGCATATTAAAAATATAGTGTATCCAAACAATTATTAGAAACAGAATTTACTTTTTTTAAATAATTTTTTTTGTAATTGTAACAAATGGAGCAACAATCCCCTAAATTGTTTACTAATTTATGTGGAACAGACAAAAAATCTCCACAAATTTTTTTTTAAAAATCCAGAAGTAACAGTTATTCATATTTCCTCTCCACTGTATGAAATTAAAAAACACACAACCCATTTTCATAAAAAGAATTGAAGAGGGGGGAAGTGTATAGAAGGGAGTCGGACTAAATTTCAATGAATGGGCATGAAATTTAATCAGAATAATTTTCTGAGCTGTAATTACCAGTATCAGTTTCAGGGCGCAATCCTAAACTGAAGTTAAGCCGGCATAAACTAAACCAGCAAAGTTTGGCCAGCACAAGGGCCACCATAAAGCATGTTTAGACTATTCTTGGAGTCAGGGAGGATGGCTCACGTCTGTGTGCTGGCCTCTCTGACTCCGAGAATGGTCCAACCATACTTTACGGTGGCCCTTATGCTGGCCAAAGTTTGCTGGCTTAGCTTATGCTGGCCTAACTCAGTTTAGGACTTGCTTGTCCTCAGTGCACAGATATTAGAATAATCTGATACCATACATACTTTTAAAAATTATTTGGAAAATATTTGAACACTTGTCTTAACACATTTTATTCATCATGTTAACATAAAATATTCCATAATCAATTTTTTCTTTTTTTCTTTTTTCAATTTCTCCAATTTTTCAGGAAAAAATAAAAATGCTTCAGGAAAAAAAACGGAAAAAACCACGTTTTTTTCTGAATTTTTCCGGTTTTTTTCCGGGCCTTCACATCTCTACTCGGAATGCATTGGGGAAGATTACCCAGAAGCGACGTTTTAAGGCCTTAGAGGGCCTTCAGAGGAGTCAGTGTGGCTTGAACTGCAGATTTAGTTATCTGCGGTTTTCTGCATCCATGGGGGTTCTAGGAATTGAATCCCCACGGATAATGGGGTACCACAGTATATAGATTCTGCGTGTGGTTCTTAAGATATCTAGAATAATGTCTTCTGATTGCAATACCTTCCTTGTCCTTGGACCAGTAGGAACTTAACAATAATGCATAACATTGTGTCATTTTAAACATTTAACTTTAGAAGTCAGGTAGCTTTTTCTTCCCATGGATTTTTTTTCTGTTTAAGAAAAGCAGGTTTTCAACTACATCTGCTTGATGGATGGCCATGACTCAGTTTTAAGATACAAATACTGTACACATTTTAATGTGTTCGTATTCAATTCAGGCTTCTTTTAAAAACATTTTGTTAAATATTTAATGTGATGGCTTTTTTTAAAAAAAATCAGTTTTAAAATATTTTATGAATTTCTAAAAATCTATCTTATCCACCCTGGGTGGTAGTGCTGATCAGAGGTTTAGGGTCAGTTCTTATGCAAGGTGTATTGGCGTGCTCATATTAAAAAGGAAGATGACACTATGCTAGTACACTAAAAGTGTATTACTTTGAAAGGAGCACTTTTGGTTCAAAGGGCTTATGGCAGAGGAAGGATTATGATTTTACCTGTCATATAGTGTAAGCGTTTTGGTCTGTGACATTTAGCAGTGCTCCCAATTCTTGAGATATTAAAATGAAGAAGGAATTTGCCCCTTGTTTTGTATGTTGGTTCAGATTTATGGGCTGAAAAGGTATTGATGTATGTCATTTGAAACACGCTGTTGAATGTTTAGGATCAAGATATGTAAAATATACTGGAGTTCAGGAGCAAATAAGTTTCCACAAACTAGTTTATCTTTAAGTTGTGCATTTCTTCAGAGGTTCCCTGATTGTTGTCTCTGTTTTTTTCTAATGTTTTGACTGAAACTATAGGGCTGCAATTTTCAACTGGTGTGCCATGAAAAGTCCACAAGTGTGCCGCAGGAGTTTGGATCACAGCAGTTGAAAATCACTGAAAAACTCTTCCAGACTCCGCTGCTCTTTTTCTAGTGTTTCTGCCAGCAGAGGAAGAGGGACAGACAATTCATCATTACAGACTGTTGCCCTAGAAAGAGAGCCGCAGAACCTGGAAGAGTCTCCTGGAAGTGACATCACAGGAAACTATAGAGAAGATCATAGAAGCCAGTGTGCCTTGAGAAGAAAAGTATTAAAAATAGCTGCTATAGCATGTCAAGTCAGTGCTGATGTTCAGAAAGCATATTTGGCTTTGCACAGTCTTCCCAACAGGTCATGTTAGAAAAGAGTTTTGATGTTCATCATCTTCCGTTCATTTCTTACAGATGAATAACCCCCTTTTTCACCATCGGTTTGCATTGCAAAGTAAATTGTAACAGCTATTTTTTTTTAAAAAAAAAAATGCTTCACAGCAAATGAAAGTATGTGAATGAAATTATTCTTTGTATATACATTCTGTTGATTATTACACCAGTGATTAGTATCTGTTAATAGAGATATTGCCGCAGAACCTTGTATTCTCTGAAAAAATGATTGAAAATGTGCTTATTTTAGCAGAAATACGTTGCTGGATGTAGAAGGAAAGTAGGTCGTTGATGTAAAAAAATGCCTTTAAGGGACAAGTGTTGTCAGACTGACCATCACCATCATGGATGCTGTGAACCAGGTAATACTGCTACATTAACACTGATCCTTTTAAATGAAATTTTATTACACTAAGAAACTTTTAGAATATAAGAACCAAGATTAGTTGTAGAAGTGGAATGAGGACATCTTCAAGTGTCAAGCTTTATCCTCCTGAATGGTTGGGTAGATCTTACAGAACTGTCATAGAAAATTACTTCAGGAAAATAAGTTTTTTTCATTCCTGGGGCGGGAGGACATGATAACCTCCTAAGGGGTCCAAATTTCTAGTGCTGATGCAGCTGTGACAGTGGAACATGTAGTGCATCATGCAGTGGGGAGGCATTAATGTAGGTCTCCTCAAAGTAAGGGAATGTTTGTTCCCTAACCATGGGGTTGAATTTTGGCTGCATCAGTGCTGGAAAGTTGGATAGGATTTGACACCAAGTCTGCGTGATCCTCTATGCATTGAATTGTCCGGGGTGGAGTAGGGAAATGAAAATGGCCAATTTAATGAATAGCGCTTGTATTTCTGGAAACCGTGATCCAACGCATTTAAGTTGTGGGAAACAAATTTGTTCTATGTGTAAAGTGAGTGAACGTAATTGGAAGTACCCAGAAATACTGTGTATTCCACGCAGTATTCTAGTTACTTAAAATGATGTTCACTTGCTTGATTTGTAATTGATGGCCATATGTTCAGCAGTATGTTGTGGCATTTTAATAGAACTTACTTCCAATTAACTGTGAATGGCATAAGTGTAATTAGCTTTTCTGTATGAACATGTGAATATGCACTGAGTTGGATTGTTTATGATTGCAATTTTTTTGCAGTGCGTGTGCTGGAGCCTGGGGACCCTTCTTTGTTGCAGCAGCCCCTTCACACATCAAAATCTGGAATTCAACAAATTATTGAATGTTTTCGGTCAGGTATGACGTTTCCTTTTTGATGTTTTCCTTTTTACTGTTCAGGCTGGTTTCACGACGAAATCGTTTTCTTAGAACAATTTATTGCCTCTTATTTTTGTATGAAGAGTATGCCTCACTGGATCTGATCAACATGCATGTACTCCACCGTTTTTCTTAACAGTAACAGCTAGTCAGATACCTTGGTAGTTCCCACTATTAATTCCCAAGTAATTCCTTGGTAATACATACAAGGCATACTGCCTCTGAATCAATCAATCAATCAATCACTAGTATTGATTGATTGAAGTATTGAAGACACTGAACATGTCTCTATCATGGCAGCTAGCTATTGATAAATCCTGTTACTTTTGGTTTACTCTATTTGTAATGTGTAAATATAAACCTATGCAACGCCTTACAAATATGGTCATGACTATTGCTGTAGTTTTAAGGAGTTACATAGGTTTGAAAATGGTTTTTATTTTACTTAGAAGCAGGCCAATTGTGATCCTGTCTTACTCACAGAAAACAAAAACCTCTCTCCATCGATTTATAATGCACTGCAAAGAAAAAAAACACTTTGTGCTGTATTCAAACGTTTGGTATTTCTGCTTTGAGATATCAGCAATCTCTTAGACATTAATTCTGTTTATGGGAATTCTGCTTGCCTTAGTCTTGCTGCATTCTGGAAAGGGTATTGTGAGGGTGATAACTTGATCTTTCTCGAGTTATGATGGGGATGATCAAATACGCTGTATTTAAGTAACTGGAATGTAGAAGAGTGTGCCTAAAATGGCCTGAAGGGTAACTTTTGTTGTTGTTGTTCAGTCGCTAAGTCATGTCAGACTCTTCGTGACCCCATGGACCACAGCATGCCAGGCCTCCCTGTCCTCCACTAGCTTCCAGAGTTCGCCCAATTTCTTGTTCATTGCTTCGGTGACACTATCCAACCATCTCATCCTCTGCCACCCCCTTCTCCTTTTGCCTTCCATCTTTCCCAGCATGAGAGTCTTCTCTTTTCATGACGTGGCCGAAGTTCTTGAGGGTAACTAGGGTGATTCAATTTGATTTGTTTTTATAATATTTCATCTGGTCTCTTCCAGTCGCTATATTTCAGCTGTATTGTGGAACTACTGTATATTGGTGATGTGGCAGTGCTGCAAGGAAATACTTTTTAACCCAATTCAAACATCCTGCCAAATCATGTTTTCTGCTAACCATGGTTTGGGCTTCTAAACAATTGAGCAACAACATGGATTTCATTTTTCTGTATACTTAGGACTAGTATCCTTGGAAGCCTGGAGGAGAAGCAGCTGCTGCCATAAGTGTGCTCTGTTTATTCAGACATCATGTTGTGGTTTTCAAGCCATAATTCTGATTCTGCTTGCTGGTCATGCTTTCTCATTTCAACATTGAACAGAAGCCTAGTTAATGATCACGAACTGTTGCCGGGCATGATGTATGAACGGAACCTTAGCAAAAAAGAATGGTTTTACGTAGAAAAAGGAGATATAGAACTCTCTCCCGTATATCATTTCTTGACTGTAGTATGACTTCTACAAAGTTTGGCAGCAAGCCAGTTTAATGAAAACAATTGAACATGACTAGGAAGTCCCTCAGTAAGTGCAGTTATTTTGTGAACTTTCTGTAACACAAACATTCACACAAATTCAGAACGTTCCAAAAGAATTGTATTAGATTTTCTGATACCTCATGAGCTTTTGGATTCATAGGTCTCTTTGCATATCTCCATACTACTTTTTAATTTTTTCTGCCTGTGGAGATGTACAGTAAAGTTGTATCTAAATTCTATGAAGACAATTTAGGAGAATTGTAAACGACTGACTAATGCTTGAAGTGCAGTGGCGGCGACAGCGACCTTTTAAAAATAGATTTGCCTTGACATAAAGCCACTTTCAGAATGTCTTCACTCGTATGCTCAAAATCCAAGGGTTTCCTTTCTTTCTGTCTAGCTGAATAAGGGCTTCTGACAGAAAACGGGACACTTGTGTCAGATTTCAGTTGTGATGTTTTTCTAAAAGAAATGGATTCTTCTGGTAGGTTTTCAATAAGCATTAAAGCAGTGGTTCTCAACGTCCTTTCCCTTTAAGACATGGTTGGGAATCTATTGAGGACCTGTAGGTGATGGCGCCCGTCATTTCCAGGTTCTCCTTACCGCGGCCTACAGGGAATTAAGAAGCCACATAAGAAGCTCTTTCTTACATCTCTGTTGGCAGTGGCAGCGGGGAGTACCTAGAAGTGACAGGTGTGGTCACCCCAGGTTGAAAACTGCTGCATTAAAGCATGCCTTTAAGCAGTGGTGTCATCTAAATGATTTAAGAACAGGTACTCACTTTTGATTGGCATGTGTCGGGACCCACCCACCGGAAGTGATGTCATAAGCCAGAAGTGATGTCGTGGCAGGAAGTGACATGAAAAAAGCCCTTTTTGAGGCCTCAGATGATTTTAAACTGACCCAACAGTTGCAACAGTATTCCACAGCACCCCCAGAACATGCTAAGGAGGCCTGGCATCATGTTAAAACCCCAGAGCAACTCATTTTTCAGTGGCAAGGAAAGGCTCCGCTCGCTGCCTGCCTGCCTGCCTGCCTGGCTCTGAGAACATGCAGGCAACTCAAACATGCAGGAAATTCAAACGTTGCAGAGGGCGGAGTCGACGAGTGGGCGGGAAAATGGGCAGGGCCAGCTGTAATCCTAGAAACTGGTACTCGCGTACCCCCGCGTACCCCCTGCATGACATCACTGCCTTTAAGTGTTGGTTGTACACCTCTGGTCTCCAATACTGTAGTCAGTGATATTGTTTCCCAATGCATGAGCTGTATCTCATGGATCAAGGTAGCTAGGAACTGGATTCTTGGCCATTGATGTTTGAAGAGCATACTACAAGGTTGAAAAGGGAATATGACTATGGCAGAATGACATAGGAGAGTGTGAAGTCTTCAGTAAGGACACAATTATATTGTTAGCGTTCTTGACCCCTTAATTTAAAAAAAAAATCAAAGAGCTAGAAAAATTTCAGGGCCTATCTGTGCAACTGAAAAATTAATAATTAAAATATTTGTATCCTGCATTTCTCCTCTGCATTGGAGGTGCTTAAGGCAGCTCACAGCATATTAAAATAACCTAATAAAAATAAATCCAGTTATTTAATTCAGTAAGGTAGATTTTGGGTGAGTTAAATTCAGTTAATTTATTCTGAATTCTCATCCCCTTACAAAAAAAAAGCACAATCCATGTTACACAGTGCAATCCAATCCAAAGCAGTAACTGGGTTCTCATATCTCTTAATTAATAGCACATCTCTCTTCTCTGAATTTAATTTCAACTTGTTTGCCCTCATCTAGCACAGTTTCGATCTAGATAGTGGTTCATAACCTTCCTGTTACCAGATGGAATGGAGATATAGAGCTTAGTGTAACTTGAGTAGACATCCAACTCAAATGCCCTGATAACCTCTCCAGCATTACACAACATGGTGTTAAACAACATGGGATACAAAATTGTACCCTGTGGGCTGCCAAAGGCCTCTGGCATTGATCAAGGGCCCTCTAGTGCTATCTTGTGGAATTTCCTTAAGGAAAGACGAAGCCACTGCACCATAGTGTATCTATGCTCTATCTTGGCTAGCTTTCCCAAAAATATTTGCCCCATGTTTTTTCAAATATGGTACTACTTGATAGGGTACCAGTTCAGTCCCTTTCATAGAATGGTTTAAAATGAGTAATTTGTTCACTGCATATTGGGATGCAGAAAATAGTTTGAGGATATCAGACCTGAGCACTACATTTCATGTGTTAGACACATTTCTAAAATCTGATTTGTTAGAAAAGTTCCCTTGAAGATAGTTCAGATGTTTATGCTCTGGCTCACTTGCACAAATAACAATTCATGCAGGTGGTGTCTTCATACCACAGGTGGTCCTTGAGATAGTATTCGGTGGTACTCACAGAACCCACAAACCACCACCGCCTGACAGTGAGACCAGCAATGCAATGAGAAAAGCAGCGGTAGGACGCTCGACTAGGTGGGCCTCTTGCTGGCGTTTGTTGCATTGCATCTGGCCTCCCAATGGCATCATTACCAGTTACTTCCAGTGGTACTTCCAATACCATGCAAAGTGGTACAGTGGGGGATAAATGTTGAGAAACTCTGGTCTAGTTTTGTGTGAACTGAATTGAATAACTACAATTACAAAAGCTGCAGCATTGATGAATAGGGCACACTGGACATTAGAAAATGGCAGAAGCTACCACTGGGGTTTCAGCTTATATGCTTACTCAGGATTGTGCTGCTCATGTGAGTCGTTGGCATTGATTTGCTGGTGGACAAAGTGGTCATTCTGAATCAGGTTCTGAGTATTGGTTTGACTTCTTCAGATGGTTTAAGTCAGTGTTTACTTACCACTGGTTTACTTACCAAGTCTGGTTTAAGTACCAGTGGTACTTGAGGTGGATTTTGTGCACTAAAAAAGCCATCCTGTCTACCCAGGTGTTTGTCCGGTGTTTGTCGTGTTGTGCCTGGCCTCCCAATCCAGAAGTAACTGGTGATGACATCATCACCAGTTACATACAGTGGTGCTTCCAATGTGTGGACCTTGCAAAGTGGTACCGTAGGGGGCAAATGTTGAGAAACGGTGGTTTAGATTGTTGGGGAATACTACTGTAATTATATGTTGAATGTGGAGGGAAAAGGTATAGATTATTCCCAAGTCGTTCCCCTGATTCTGCTAGCAGTTAATTGGCTTGTAATGGTGGTGACCTGTTAGTGTTTATAGATCGTGTAGGGAGCTGCCTTATACCAAGACAGAGCCTTGGAATTGTAGCAATACAATACCTGTTTTTCAAACAGGTATTTACCAGCCTTACCTGGTGATGCTAGGGGATGGGGATTGGGGGTGGGGTTGAGCTTGGAAGGTTGCTGACTTCTTTCCCCTTTTCTGGCTGTAACCCTTTGTGCTGCATGGAATCTTGTATCATAGAATCCTACTTCACTGACCTTCCAGATTTGATTTTGGGAAGGTGAATGGAGCTGCCTTGGTTACCTTCAGAGGCTCAAACAGAGCCTCACTTCAGAGTGTTTGTGTTAAAGTTTGAGGTGTCACCAAATAGCAGTTTTTAATGATGCTACATAATGCATGTTCTGTCTGAAAGGGCCAATCATAGGACATCAGAGTAAATGGATAATCTTACATCACTGAATAAATGAGAATTTTTAAATATTGCAAAGCCTTTTCTGAACCACCACCCTTCAGGTAAAATGATTTCATTTTAAAATAGGCATTTCTAACAAGCTTAAGAGAATAAAAATAGCAAGGGCACAATCTAGATAATGTTCATTAGTTATCCCCATTGATGTCAGTTCCATTGACATAAGTATGACTCGAAAGAATTTGCATTTAGCTGGATTGTGTCTTAAATGCACTAACTCAACTATAACTTTTTCTTTCTTCCTTTCAGGGACTAAACAACTTAAACATATTTTGCTAAAAGATGTGGACACCATTTTTGAATGTAAATTATGCCGCAGTCTCTTCAGAGGACTACCAAATTTAATAACCCATAAGAAGTTCTATTGTCCTCCAAGTCTCCGGATGGATGACAGTAAGTTTTGTCTTGTCAGTCCTCTAATCTAAAGTTTAAAGAGGATATTATGTTTTCACAAGAGAAGTGTGTTTAAACATTCTAGTATGTTTGTGTTAAGCAAAGCAACCTCACTACCTCGAAGAAATAGTTTATCTGTATGTGTACTGTACTTGTAATGTAAATTATACTCTGTTCTTTTCTAAATTGTTTTTTTCTATATAATGAGTTTCTATGATTATTTACAACCAACCACATATAAAATATTTTCTGTTTAGCTTGCAGCATTGGTATGTGACAATGTGGCATTCACTTATTAGAAACAGAATACTAATGTACAAGATGCTTTTAAAGAGTAACAGCAAAATGAACAAATCCCTGTTCTGAGGTGCTGACAAGTTCAATTTAGGCAGTAGAGGAGATGGCAGGGAGGGGAAAGAAATAAGGATAGACAAAGGTATAACAGCTTGAAGCTGAACAGATGAAGTTTTGCATGTTTAGGGTTCATGTTGTTCCACCTTTTAAAAATAATGAAGTGACTATCGTATACAGTCCTTTCTTGTTTAATGTTAGGGTTATGTTTGAGTCGGCACGTAAATCATGTAGTCTCCAAATAGCTTTGAAAATCCTTACATCCAGAAAACACATACAGGCATGCCCCAGTATCCTCTGAGGTTCTGTTCCGAATCTCCCTCTCCTTCCCCCCCCCCCCCGCCGGGGATGCCTTTTTAAAGATAGGGGAACCTCAGTGGTTTTGCTACGGCAAGGTTAAAAAAGGAGATTTGTTTAATGTTCCCCTATCTTTTTAATAGGCATCCCAGTATCCATGGATATCTGAAACCATGGGTACTGAACCAGTGGGGCACATCTGTAGTTTATCTTTAAAAATTACAAGAGGCAGGTAGAGACAGAAACAACAGCAGCTTCATTCTCCTCGCTCTCAGGCATGTGTTTAGTTAGTGGAATGGTGGACAGAATCACCTGCACTATTTATATTGTTGTTTGTTTTGGTTTGCTAATGGTATGAAGTTGAAATTTTAGCAAGTCAACTGTGCCTAAGACAAAAGGTGACTGTAATTAGCCCAGGAGGCCAATTGGAGGGGATTTGATGTTTCTTCCACTCTTTCTCCTGGTTGTAGCTGGCTGGTTGCTGATGTTAATGTCACCCCCTCTCCTAATAATAATTGAAGGCTCCTCCTTCCACTTAGGCAGTGATAAAAGACCTGCTCTCTTGGGAGGGAAGGGAATAAGATGTGCACAAGCAGGGAAGTGTCCATCTAGTATTTGGCAGTTGGAAATTGAAGATGGAAGGTGACATGAATCTCCATCTAATGAGGACTGGGTTTTGATGAAAAGGATATGCTTCCCTAAAGTGATGTTTGTGAAAGTTATTATTGAATAAAGTGGCCTTAATGATTGTATTATCGTGCATGACCTCCCTATGACTATTCTGGGATAAGAGGCGGGACAGAAATCAACTAAATATAGGCTTAAAACTGTATAGCTAAGGCCATACATATATGCAGAATCTTGAGAATCAGGATTTTTTTTAAAAGCAGGATTTTTTTTACTGGGAGTGACAGTTGTGTAATTAGAAATATTGTTTATATTTTCAGACTCTCCCGATGTAAATGATAAGCAAAGTCAAGCCATAAGTGGTCTCTTGGAAGCTATGTATCCAAGAGTAGACAAACAAGATTATATAATCCGTCTGGAACCTATAGGAACAAATCAGAACGCTGTGTTTCAATACGTTTCAAAGGCTGATAGCTCAGTTGAGAGCATTGAGACGAATGTCACTCCTGAACAAGCTCCTGTAGAAATGCCAGAACCCAGCGCAGATCCACCTAAAGCATTTTCAGCTTCTTCAGATGCAGAAACGGTAGAGACCCCTCCTCCTCCTCCTCCTGCTGTTGCTGCTAAAGTAATAGTGACTCCAGAAGAACCAACTCTACCCTCAAAGCCTGAGTTGGAATGTGGTGATAATTCTGATTCAGGTCATCAGCTAATTTGTTGTCTCTGTAAAAAAGAATTTCATTCCAGACGCAGTGTTCGTCGACACATTAGGAAAGTGCACAAAAAAAAGATGGAAGAACTAAAGAAATTTATTGAAATTAAGAAAAAGCCAAATCAGACGTCTGGAAGGGGTCGCAACAAGAATGTTCTTGTGACTCTGGGTAGAAGTTGTCCTGTATGTTTTAAATCATTTGCTACAAAAGCCAATGTCAGGAGGCATTTTGATGAAGTTCATAGGGGTCTGAGAAGGGATTCCATTACTCCTGATATAGCTACAAAACCTGGGCAACCATTGTCCTTGGATTCTGCTCCTGCTAAAAAACCAATTAAGCCCCGAAAACAAAAATCATCCTCAAAGGCCGAGTACAACTTAACTACATGTAAATGCCTCTTGTGCAAGAGGAAATACAGCTCCCAAGTGATGCTTAAAAGGCATATGCAAATAGTTCACAAGATAACTCTTTCTACAAAAAATACTAAAAGAGAGAAAAAGTCCAACAATGCAGTCAACGCAGAAGTGAAAGTTAAAATTGAACCAGCGGAATCTGCAGAATCGGCACCTCCCATTGTCACTTCTCCACAGAATGAATTGAAGGGCACAAACCATTCAAATGAAAGAAAGAATGCATCGTCTGCTGAGAAAAAGAACATGGTGTCCACTGAAAAAAAGAACATGGTATCCACTGAAAGAAAGACTTTACTGTCCACTGAAAGAAAAAGCGTGTCATCTGCTGAAAGAAAGGGTGCTCCGTCCACTGAAAGAAGAAGTGTGTCGTCCGCAGAAAGGAAGAACGCTCCGTCCACCCAGAAAAATAAAGTTAAGCAGGCCTCTGAAAACTCAAAGTCCAACAATCAGTCTGTAGCAGAAGGTCCCAAAAAACCTAGGAAGCCCAGACTTTCAGCTGGCTTTGATTTCAAGAAGCTTTACTGCAAACTTTGCAAACGTCAGTTTACTTCTAAGCAGAACTTAACAAAACACATTGAGTTGCACACAGATGGAAATAACATATATGTTAAATTCTACAGGTGTCCTCTCTGCGCTTACGAAACCCGCCGGAAGCGTGATGTGATAAGACACATAACTGTGGTTCACAAAAAGTCTTCACGCTACCTTGGTAAAATAACTGCAAGTTTAGAAATACGGGCAATAAAAAAGCCAATTGACTGTGTTCTAAACAAAGTGACAAAGAGAGGCCCTCCGAGGGATGAAGGAAAACAAAACAGTTCAAAACAGGATGTCACCTCTAACTCTCCAAGCAAGAAGTGTGAAGGAACTGATGTTGGCATTGAAGTCAAAGTCACAAAAAATTTTTCTCTGCACAGATGCAATAAATGTGGAAAAGCATTTGCCAAAAAGACTTTTCTAGAACATCATAAGAAAACGCATAAAGCAAACGCCTCACATTCACCTGAAGAAAACAATAAAACCAAAGGCAGAAGTACAAGATCTAAAGCTCTCATCTGGTGAGGAATAGCTAGTGCCTTCTTAAATGTTTGCCTGAATTTGCCATTACTACTCCTATCTCAAAACACACTTTCATTGTAGATTGGGTGTTGTAGGGAATACAAGAATATTGCATTTGCTCTTTACAGCCCAAAATTTTTTATAGCACAAAAACAAGGAGTTGATTCTGGATTTATTTGTATTACTTCAGGACACTCTAGCCTAGAACAGTTTGGTTTGTACAGGGATGGTTCTTCAAAGGTTAATATTCTGTATTGAGTTACGTTGACATAACATTTAGCAGTAGGTGTCATAGTTCCAAATGTTTTGAAAAATTAACTTTGCACTTCATTGGTTCTGGCCAGGCTGGTGGAAAACCATGGTGGGTTGGATATGATCTGTGGGCGTTGTTGCCGAATTCTGGTTTAGCAAATATTTTGATGTAGAGTTGCCCAGAAACTCTAAGATACTCGACTATTATAAAATGATGGCAAGTAACTCCATAGTTTAGAGTTACTGTGGTAATTCACGGCAGAACATTTGCATTTCCTCTGTCGACCCAAGATGCGAGTTCCTTAAATCCTGCTTTAACAGTGCATGTTTTTTGGTCCTTGTCTCTTGTATTAGAAATTTTAACCATGGTGATTGTTTCCACAGAACCAGTTTAAAAGGGGGAGAAAAACAGCCCATGTAAGATACTCTACACTTCCATTTTATGCAATGGAAACAAATATATTTTAGGAAATGTAGGAAATTACATTTACAGTCTTAAATTAACTTGTTATATTTTTTACCTAAAATGTTTTGGGGCAACCAGCAGTCAAGGAGAGAATAGTTTTGTCTTTAAAAAAAATACTACTTTAAGTATCTTTTGTATAATCTCTTAACAAATGTTTATTACATCTCTGCTGATACTTCCGTTCCAAAGTACAAATTACTTGATGGTAGCTTCCCAGAGTTAAGCCACATTTGAATTCTGGTTTTAATGGGAAAAGATTATATGTAAATAAACTTCCAGTGGTTTGGAAGCCACCCTTGGGTTCATTTTTTTTTTCCTTTAACAGCTACATAATTAAACGGATGGGTAATTACCAAAACCACAATTGGCTTATATGACAGAAGTCCTTTTGGCTTTTGTGTGGTAAATTTTCAACACTGCCACTAATGCATCTTTTTAGTTGACTAAATATTATTTTGGTATATGTATTTCTCAGCACCAAATGATGTGTGGTAAAATTTGGAATTAGAACCACTACTGTCTTGGACAGTACTAGGAGAAAATGAGAATATTTTTATAAGCTATTTTCTTACTAAATGTGTTGACTGTTAATAATTTTAATGCCTTGTCAAACAATGGCTTAGTTCACATGTCATGCCAAACAATCATTTAATTATGATTTAGTGTGACAGTTGTAACTCTCAGGTTTGCATGCTCAGTTTAGATGCACATATTGGGCTGTTGAGGAAGGGGGAGTTTTCTGTTTCTTCTGGCTGTTTACAACAAACTGGGGGATTTGTTGTGATTTCTGAACCTGATAAATCCCAGCTTTTTCTAACCCTAGCTGGCAATCAAGTTGGGATACAAAAATGGTGTTCGTGCTTGCTTGCATATTGTGATTAGAAAAAGCTGGGCTGTGACATTATGGCAGATCTCCAGCTTGTTCTAAACCATCAGCAGAAGTTTTAAAAAACACTCCCCTCATGTACAAAGGCAGGTAGGGGAGAGCATGTGAATATGAGTCTTGTGATCATCACAATAAACTACTGTTTCATGTGATGTCTGAACTAGGACATTGTCAACAGAAATTTAAACTTCATTAAACAATGACCTTTTGAAGTCAAAACCAGCTATTCTAGTTCATGCAGTAATGTTGATAATAGGAAATGGACATTTTAAAAAGGAAGCTTTGCAAACGTTTTGGAAGATGCTTTTTAAAGTTTTTTATGACATCGACTGGAGCATGTGTTCCACAGATGTGGTCCCTATTTAATGTTGATTTTGCTGAACAGATTTTATGTTCGTTGTGTGATATACTACTAAGCAAACACTTGCTATGTGATGTACTCTTAAAACATATTTTTTATAAATGAATGTATATGAGCAAAAAAGTTCTTTGGTATAATTGAATGAATTGTAATTGAATGGTAATGATTTTAGCATTTGCTCTAATTTCAATTCATGGTTGACTAATTTTTTGGGAGTATTAAGGTTGACTGTACTGAACTTACTGCAAAGATCCATAGTAATTTTTGCATGTTTAGCATATTGGACAGTCTTTCATACAGAAGTTTACAAGCTGCCCACATTCCCCTATTTCGATTGTTTAAAATTTTTTTTTACACAAGCACTTTAATATCTGCAGTTTAAAAAAAATTTAGTGATTCTTTTGAAAAGACAGTACACTAATTTTTATGTGAAGATAGTATTTGGTTTTATAGACAATTCATATGCAGCCATTTGTTTGTAGCTTAAATATTGTTTAAAAAGAAGATAGTGCAACAATTTTTTTTTTTTGGCCCTCAAGATGTTGAATGACCACTGTAGGTAGCACTTGACTTTCACTGTAAAGTTTGTACAAGGCTTGCTTATTCTTGTCTATTTTATAATCAATTCTATAGCAAAAGAGTAGTATACCTGTCATTATGACATTTCTGGCAGGTTTCAGCGCATTTTTTAATTTTTAGAAAATGTTTAGTGATTTGTGTCAAATTGCCACAATTTAAAAGGTACTGTACTTCTGAAGAAATACCGTTTTTTAAATACTGGTTGAGTTCCTTGCTTAGGGAAATGCCTTGTGTCCATATATACTTTTTGTATAAAATATATCTTAAAATGTTGATCATAAATAAAAAATATTCTTCTATGGATTGATAAGTGTTTGGCCTTTTAGTGCTTTGCACTAAAAAAAACTGTGAATGGGAAATGGACTGTAACTGTTGCTGGAAATGTTCTATGTTGAATGTACATGTTTCTTGGATAAATGTACTTTATTTGGAAATAAAGCAGACTGGAAGTTATTTCAGGTAAATGTACTTAAACCTATGGTTTAATGGTTTTCCTTAATTATATTAGATTTGTACCTACTTATAAATATGAAAATAATATGAACTGTAAGTAACATCAATATGATTTCATTTTACATTATGAGTCGATAACTGACTTCTGTATATTACTGGGGAAAACCTTTAAACTGTCAGACACGTTATAGAGACACTGAGTAGTGAAGTTAACTTGCTCGTAAATACACTGTTGACGAGGACTGTTGTCCTAGAATGGATTTATACTGGCAGCCCAATCTTAACCAACTTTCTAGCATTGGTGAAAATAGGATGCATGCTGCATTCTGTGGTGGTAGAGGGCAGTCGTGGAGGCCTCTTCAAGGTAATGGGATGTTTGTCTTTACATCAGGGCTATGTTGCCACTGCATCGACCCTGGAAAGTTGGTTAGGATTGGATTGTAAGGCCAATCTTACAGTTAGGCTATAGGATTAACCAGGATACTGATGAAGCATGAATGAGTTGGGACTGAGTCTGAATAGAATACATTTCAGCAAAGTGGAACTAGTTAAGAGCACTTCTCATTGTTCTGAAGTTCGGAGCATAGCTGTGAACTGAAACATACCTCAAGAATTGCCACGTATGGGAGTGAGGTTTCCTTATAGCAAAGCCTGCTGACTAGGATTGCTTTGGTACTGATTATTCATGATAGCACAACTTAGGGCGCAATCTTAACCTGGAATTTGTCTGGCACAAGTTCCTTTTGCTGGCCTAGGAGTACTGCAGACACACAGTAAAGCATGTTTGGATCACACTTGGGAGTCAGGGAGGCCGGCTCACAGATGTGCACCATCCTCCCTGATTCTGAGAGTGGTCCAAACACACTTTATGGTGCATTTGAGACACTCCTGGGCCAGCACAAGGGACTTGGGCCAATCTAACTCCAAGTTTGGATTGTACCCTTATATTAGTGATTTTTGTAGTGGAATCAAGGCCAGTGGTAATCATTTTAGACTGAATATTGAAATTTTAGGATGGCTTAGAAAGTACACACAAAAATCTTAAAATTTCTTATTCTACATGGTCAACTGCCAGCACTACTGTTTAATTCTCCTGTCATTTACCCTTTTATCTATGCCCTCTCTAAGAAAGTCAGTGGTGTATGTGGCTCCCTGCCCCAATTTTATCTACACAACAACCCCGTGAAATAGGATATGAAAGGGAATTGGGGGGCGGCCCCACATGTGTCAACCTGATGGATGAGTGGGTATATGCATCTGGGTTTCCCCATTCTTCGCTGACAATTGGACCACTGTCTCTCAATCAATCAACAATCAACAGGTACTTATATACCGCTTTTCAACACAAAGTTCACAAAGCGGTTTACAGGCAAATAGTAATAATAAAGTTAAATGGCTCCCTGTCCCAAAAGGGCTCACAATCTAAAAAAAGGCAGACCGCCAGCAACAGCCACTAGAAAGACTGCACAGGGGTGAAGAGGGACAGTTACTCTCCCCCTGCTAAATATAAGAGGAACACCACTGGAAAAAGTGCCTCTTGTCCATTTAGCAGGGGTGTGTATCACTTACCTTGTGTATCACTTACTTTGTATAATGAATGGAAAAAATTGTGTAAATAATACAATCTTTTTGTAATGACCTCCAAAGCATTAATGATGGCTACACATTTTAAAGAAATTTGCAATTTCTTTCCAGATCTACTCCTGTGTTTGAGGGAAGATAACAGAATTATCTTATTTCCCTGTGGGGTAGAGTAGGCTGAGAGAAGGAAATAGTAGTCAAGTGCTCCAAGAAATTAGAACTGTATTTACGTAATTCTAAAAACCTTCAACCAAGTTTTAGTAATATATTTATAGGATTATAGTGCATAGAACAATGGGTTTAAATGCTAATCAATTGTAAAAAAAGCTTCTCTACTTGTGTTTTAATTGGGTAATTGTCTAACACAGTATTGTTCAAACTATGGGTCGCGACTCACTTGGTGGGTCATGACCTGATGTCAGGTGGGTCATGGAAAGTTGGAAGCAGTCATCTTGGAAGCTCTTGGTATATTCCTTTTGTGAATGTTAACAGTTTGAATTTTCAAGTGAGGGTTTTAAATTTTCAATTCAATGCTTTTACATAATATTTTGACCTAATCTTGTCTCCTTTCAGAGATGTTTCATGGTTGTGCAATAGCTGCAGTCTAAGAATGCCAGTTTGCATTCCAGGAGTGTCATTTGATTGTCACACTGACACCACTTCCTGCTTTGTGATGTCACTTAAGGCTATGACATCACTTCTGGTGGGTCCTGATACAAGTGCCATTCTAAAATGTGGGCCTCTGTCTAAAAAGTTTGAGAACCATTGGTCTAATCATCCAATAACTAAATGAATTCTTATAATACCACAACATTTTGATGAAACAAGTACAAAAGAAAATATTTCTTCATGAATTTTATCTTGCTTTTGTTGCTGATTGTCATGCTTGCCAATCCTACTACAATTGAGAAGATGGCAGTATGTAGACATAGCAGTTCTGGTCAAGTGTCAGGATTTCCCTGATATATAATGGTTATATTTTTCTTCAAAGCAAATGCCATCTTGCTAAGGTCGATGAGAAGCAATATAACATAAAACGATATTGCATTCCATTATCTATGGGATAATGACAGGGAAAGTTGTTATGAAAGAGCAACTTTAATTGAAAGCAGTACTTGCCCTGAAGAAAATCTTTGCTTTGGTGCTTTCACAGAAAAGAGTTTTAAAACAATTAAAAGTTGAAAGCATGTCTTCTGGTGAAATCTCTCAAGCTGCACATTACAGGGAAATATGCATTCTTGTTTTCTTTTACAATAAATGGTTGGATTGGGGACCCCTGTGGATCAGGGTTGGAGCGGGGAGGAAGGCCCCTCTGTTCTCACCACTGAGCATCCTCCACACACAAGGTTACTAGTTGCCAAAAGAAACATTTCCATTGTTGTCAGTAACAGCCATTTTTTCTATACAAATAGCAACCATTCTCTTGCCTGTGTTCAGTAACACCCCTGTTTGGACATGCAGAAGTGCTGAGCATGTGCTTCAATATCATATAGTTTTGACTCCAGCTCTTCATTTACACATTACTTGGAGCAGTGTTTCTCAAACTGTGGGATGGGACCTGCCAGTGAGTTTTGTGTGTGTGTGTGTGCGCGCGCGGGGGGGGGGTGTCATGAAAAGTTTGCAAAACATTTGAAAAAAAGCAACTTGGCAAGCACCCTTGCCTGGTTTGCAGAAGAAAGTTGTTGGCTGGAATGCTGATCTGTGCTAGGAGGTCATCTTCATACCCCCAAATTGTCACATTTTCTGATATTCGTTAGTAATTGTGCTGTAGATTACGTGTGAACCCAGGTTTAGCCTTTTGTCTGGCCTGGAAATCCCTGACTGACATCTTGCTCTCCAGTTCAGCCTTCTGGAATGACTGTAAACAGTCGAGCTCCATTTCTAGAGAGATCCTAGCAAATGGACGTGGTGGCGCAGCGCGTTAATCCGCTGTTGCTGGGCTTTTGACCGCAAGGTTGGGAGTTCGAGACTGCGTGACGGAGTGAGCCCCCGTTGCTTGTCCCAGCTCCTGCCAACCTAGCAGTTCGAAAGCACCTGAAATGCAAGTAGATAAATAGGGACCACTTCGGTGGGAAGGTAACGATGTTCCATGGAGTCATGCTGGCCACATGACCATGGAAGCTTGTCCTCGGACAAAAACGCTGGCTCTATAGGCTTTGAAACGGAGATGAGCACCGCCCCCTACAGTCGGTCACGACTAGACCATCCGGTCATGGGGAAACCTTTACCTTTTACCTAGCAAATGTCTACGCACAAATACTGAGGACGCACAATCCTATCCTGGAGTTAGGCTGGCACAAGTCACTTGTGCCGGCCCAGGAGTGTTGCAAACTCACTGAAAAGCATGTTTGCACCATTCTTGGAGTCAGGGAGACCAGGACATGGACATGGGACGTCCTCCCTGACTCAGAGTGGTCCAGGGCAGATGGAAGGACTTTTCTGTGTCACCAGTTTCAAATGGAAGGAGAAGTAAAGGGAGAGACGTGAGTGGGCACTGACAGCAGATGAAGCAGTACTACCACAGATGATGAAGTTATAACTTGATAGGTAGATCTGCTAAGGTGACTTAAAAAGGTAAAGGTTTCCCCACGACCAAATGGTCTAGTCGTGACTGACTGTAGTGGGCAGTGCTCATCTCCGTTTCAAAGCCTGTAGAGCCGGCGTTTTTGTCCGAGGACAAGCTTCCGTGGTAATGTGGCCGGCATGACTCTACGCCGTAGCGCATGGAACGCCGTTACCTTCCCACCGAAGTGGTCCCAATTTATCTACTTGCATTTTAGGTGCTTTCGAACTGCTAGGTTGGAGCTGGGACAAGCAACGGGAGCTCACTCCGTCACGCAGTCTTGAACTCCCAATCTTGCAGTCGAAAGCCCAGCAACAGCGGATTAATTCGCTGCGCCATCACATCCCTAAGGTGACTTAGCAAAAGGAATAAAATGGTCCTTAATGCTGCAGTTCTCCAACTGTGGGCCATGACCCAATTTTTGAGGCATGTAGTAGGCAGTGTCTGTTGCACTGGTAGTTTCTATCCCCATCAAAGTGATATGTCAAAGCTCAGGCTTCTAAATGAATTGTGGAGGAGCCAACTGTGTGTGTCATTTTGGCTGTGATTTTTCTTTCTTTCATAAAAGCTGGTTAGGCATACGATGTTATTTCCTTACATTGGTGCTCTAATAAGCTTGCATCCTGTGACATAAGCATTATGGCCAAGATGCAAAGAGCTGCTTCAGAAGCACCCAAACAGTCTACCTTTTCCTTTACAACATCCACGCCGCCTGCTAGATGCCAAACTTCAAACAAACGCTTGCCAATTTTGCTTCAGGCTTTTGATAAGTGGAACCGATGGGACAGGAGAGAATGGCATCACAATGATCAAAGGCCAAAGCAGGCTGAAAGATGCTGGAAGTGGTGTTGTCTGCAAAGGATAGTGCCATTATCAACAACTTATTACATGGGTAGAAAGAATGAGAAGCTGCAGAGGAATAGCAAATATAGTGAGTGAGAAGTAAACCGTGTGGTGGCGTCATGTAAAAACAGATGCTTCATGTTCCTGGATATATTCCTTACAAGAAGCCATGCAGAAAGGAGACCCTTATCTCCACACCCACTGTGGCCCCTGCACCCCATTACATTTTGAAAGTGGATAGCATTCCCCCAAAATAGGGTTTCTTGCTTTAACAAATGCTATAAGTAAAAAGCTTGTAGCTAGAGTTCTGATTTTTTGTGATAATGAAATAAAAGCACAACACCACTCTCTCTCCACACACACACACACACACCCTAGTAATCTGCAAAAAAAAGGGTGCATCACTACTGTGGTTGCTTCTGCTGACACTATATTACCTACCTAGTACTGTACATTTGTACAGCGCTTTATAAAAGTGATTTGTAAATCACTTTATAAAGCTATTACCATTTATAAAAACACCCCCTTGTAATAAGCACATAACGTTGTTTTCTGCACTTTTCCTCCAGGGTAAACATGAAATCTGCAAAATAAAAATAAAAATGGTTAAGAACATCTGTAGTTGTAGCCAGGCAAGCAGGCAAGGGAGATGAGAAACAAAAGGGAGTTGGAAGTGAACTTTTGCTTTTAGTCTCCCTCCTAGGTTGCAGGCTGCTTGCCTGCTCATCTGGCTGTTAGCTTTCTATTCTGCTTATGGTGCTTGTTCAAGCAAGGCACCTTATCACTTCGTGCAAATATTATGGGGATCTGCAGACATCCCGATCCACAGATTATGGTGTGTGTGTGTGCGTGCGCGTGCGCGCCTGTATTAGCTTCAATTGGGTGCAATGGCAATTCCAATACCAGCAGGAAAGGGGGAGAAGGAGCAGGTAATAGGGAAGGGAGAGAGATGGGTTTTTTGTTTTGGAGAAGTCAGGGAGTTGGATTGCTGAGTGCAGTGTATGCCTTCTACTGAATATACAATATAGAACAAAGCAGCAGGTGCATCTTCTCAGAAAACTGCATATTACGATGGGAGGAAATGATGTTGGCTGGGTCTGTCCTCAGGCGTTTTAAAGATGACATTTTAAATAGCTTTCTAGAATGATAACAGGGGGGCTCCTTCCTTGTGACACATGGAGACTCATCAGGCTTGCCGCATCGTCGAGCGATAAAATTTGGAAAACTGCAAATCTCTTTATACGCTGGCGTAACTCCCACAGTGTAATTTGGGATGGCTCCATCCAAGGCTGAGGGACAATTCTGTGCTGATTGAAAGGGCCATCCTGCGCTGTCTCTTTCAAAGATAGATCAGCACGGACTTAATCCTGATTTCTGACTGCAGCAAACAGTGTGGGGGAAGAATGGAATGATGGCCTACATTAACTTTTAACTCGTGAGGAATAAACATGATTAAAGGGCTATTTGCTGCCTGTTCCAGACTCTCCTGTTGAATATAGCCAGCCAGTATTTCATATGTCTTTCCATTCATTTGGGACCCAAAAAAAATGTGTCTTTTTTTTTACAAAAGACACACTGCTTCCACCCCAAATTCTACCTCCTCTTATTTTATGGATATCAAACTGTAGTAAGAATGCCAAAGACCACCTCGACAGACAGGAGATGGTGCCAACAGTGACCCTTGGGCTAAGTATAGACAGGATCAACACCAGGGAGCTAAGTACAGACAGGATCAACACCAGGGAGGTGTGGGAGGGGGGTTTGGGCTGCACAGCTGCAGCCACTCAGAGGCTCTCAGCCAGGATATAAAGAGCACCTGGAAGAAAGAGAGGATGGGGGTGTGTAGCAGGAGAAACTTTGGTGGAAGTAGGAGAGACTGGACTGACTTACTGGCTTGACAGACAACTGACTCTGCTTTCTGGATTCTGATTTGTCTTGGCATAACTTGGACTGACTTGGCTTGCTGACCTTGGACTGGCTTGTGGATAACTGGACCTGGCTTACTGAGAAGGTGAGGCCTAGTTGTGTTTGCTCCACTGCTGCAACAGAACTGTTTGAAAGGGGAACTAGCCAGCCTAGAGCGGGCAGCCGGAGCCTCAGGGAGACCCAGCAGGAGTTTCTGGCATAACACAAACCATTTTTTAGGCCAAATCAGAACCTTCTAGATTCAGCGTTTTAACACCAGGACCCACTTTTTAGAATGACGATCTGTCATCACCCACTCAGAAGTGATGTCATTAACCTGGCAAGTGATGTCGCGTGTTTCACAAACAGAGGCATTCAGACTGATAAAACGTAGACTCTTGGATATCCATGATCAGAACTTATTAAACGCTGCCAATAAATATTGCTCTCCCCTATTCCATCAAATTCCAGTCACAACTGGACAGATGCTGTCTTTTCTCTATGCATTGGATAGCCCCAATACCAGAAGAGCCTTGTCCCTGGCATGCTGCAATGTGATCCCCTCAGCTGTGCTTTGGGGTAGATTTAATGGTACCCCCTTTACAGAAAGACTCTGCCCTTGTGATTTGGGTGAAATTGAGTCACTTGAGCATCTTCTATTCCACTGCCCAAACCATCTAGGAGGCAGGAAAATTTTTTTAAAACCTTTGATGCAGATGTGTAGTGCGAATGTTGACTCTGAAATTTTGAAATTTCTCTTTGCTATGAAAGATCCTACCCATATATATCAGTTCGCTTTGTTTCTTGTTCAGGTAGTCAAAACTAATCTGGCTCGTGTCAAAAGTGTGGAGCTGACTAATTTCTGATTTTCCCTACTCTAATGGTTCCTGAGTGTAAGAATTTTAAAATTGATTGCGATAGTTTTTATTTCTTTTTTGATTGTTCTGTTCTTCTTTTCTTTATATGCCAATAAAGGTTTTTGTATTGTAAGTGATGTCGTGGCCAGAAGAAACGTCATCAAGCAGGAAAATGGAACACCCTCCATATGACAAAACCAAATCAATGAAGTAAACTCATGTTTCTCAAACTGTGGGTTGGTTGGGACCCTCTTGGTTGGTCACGACTTGATGCAAGGTGGGTCACAGAAAGCTAGGAGCAGCCATCTTGAAAGCTTCAGACCTTACTCTTGCTATATTCCCATTGTCGATGTTAACAGTTTGAATCTTCAAGTGAGCTTTTAAAAAAAAATTGTTTTAAGTTCAGTGTTTTTACATAATACTTTGTGCTAATCTTGCTTTCTGTCAGGGATGTTTCATGGCTGTGCAATGGCTGCAGTCCAAGCATGCGCATTACAGCAGTGTCATTTGATTACGTCACAATGACGGCACTTCCTGCTTGATGATGCTACACCCAGCTATGACTCACTTCCAGATTAATGATATCACTTCTGGTGGGTCCCGACACAAGTGCCATTCTAAAAAGCAGGTCCCAGTCTAAAAAGTTTGAGAACCACTGAAGTTAACTAAAAGTTCACAATACATTTTAAAATTTATTTAAAATACTCCTATCCCTTCCAAGTAGTTGCTGATCTGTTTTTTTTTATCCCCAAACATATCAAAGACTGCAATCGTATCCATACTTACCCATGAATAAGCCCCATTGACTATCATTGTTAATAAATAAAGGCTTTGTTAAAAGTATAGCTTGGGAGCAGCAACTCTATTAAAAATAAAATACACATTGAAATGAATGGGGACCCACCTGGAATTGGCTTGGGACCCACTTAGTGGGTCCTGATCCACAGTTTAAGAAACTTTGCTCAAGGTCAGAACAAACATTTGCTCTAGGAAACTTTGTCAACTTTGACTGGCTGTGTGTCTCCAGGGTTTCAGGCAGGTTTCTAGTCCTATTGGATATGTCGGGGATTGGGATCTTCTACATGCAAAGTAGAACCGCTGAGCTAGCCTACAACCCCAATCCTGCTTTCTTATTTCAGCACCGTAGGACACTGTTTCTCAAACTGTGCTATCGAAAGACCTCTGGCCAACTCCTGAGATCGAAGTGAAACAAGATGATGGCCACTAGATGGCGCTGCTCCCACTAAAATAAGCCTCTTACAAATCCTTGCGGGGTCTTAGTGGAGTTCTCTAGCAGCCATGCTAGTGGCATCTTGTTGCCACTCCCCTGCATCTGGCACTCCAAGGTAGCCTACCTCTAAACTAAGGAGGTTGCACAAACCATCAGGAGTTATAGGCTGTGATTGACTTTTCTTCAAGAAATCTGTCCAGTCCCCTTTTAAAGGCATCTAGGCATCCATCACCACCTCCTGTGGCAAGGAGTTCCACAGATTAATTAGCTGCCAGGCAAAAACATTTTGTTTCACCTGCTGTAACTCTCCCAATGCTCAATTTTAATGGATGTCCCCTGCTTTTGTTGTTGTGAGGGAAGGAAAAGATTATCCCTATATCCATCCATCCCCTGCATAATGTGTCTCAGTGCACAATCCTAACCTGGAGTAGGCTGACAACATTTGGCTGGCACAAGGGACATCGTAAAGTATGTTTGGACCACTCTTGGAGTCACAGAGTTGCACCATCCTCCCTAACTCCGAGAGTGGGCCAAACATACTTTACGACGCAGGCCAAACTTTGCTGGCCTAAGTGTGCCAGCCTAACTCCAGGTTAGGATTGTCTTCCCAATCATGTCCCCACCTCAAGCACCTTTTTTCTAGAAGGAACAGCCCCAAACACTGTAGTCTTTCCTCATAAGGGAGGTGCCCTGGACCAGTAATCATTTTGGTCACTCAGTGGATTCTCAGCCACGGGTTCAGAAACCAGTGGGTCAAATCTGGAGGTCCGAAATCCACAAGTAAAGAGAACCTGCTATAATTGCTGGCTGAACTGTGTCTATGGTATCTTACCTCTACTACCTAGACAAGGCTGTAAACAGTAAGATGCTTTTGAATTGTGGAGGGAGGAAGGCGGAAGAAAGGGGCATGATAAATTCTACATCTGTCTTCCCTATACATGTAGTTACTTCAAATAATAATTGAATTTCTTAAGACATAGTGTGATTTTATTAGCCAAGACAAGACACTTGGGCGGCAGCACAAAAAAAAAAAGATGAATCTTCCCTTTAACAAGGGAAGAAGGTTTGCAGAAGAAAAAGAAATGGAGAACAAAACAATGAATATAAATGGAGGACTTGAAAGGCAACTGTGTAAAGCTATGAGGTTCTTCAGGGGTTGGTATAGAAAGGAGCCGATTATGTGCTGGGAAGATTAGCTGTGCCAAGCTGCCAAAAAAAAGTATGGATGAGGTTTTACAGCAGAGGAAGGAGGATATTGACTGCTATGCAGAGAAACGCCCAGGCTACAAGGGGGATAGCAGTGATCAAAGGGGCAGGGAAACAGCAGAGAGGGAGGAACCCCTCCTCCTCTATTCCTGGCAGCCCATTGGCTAGAACTGGAGAGATTGAGGCATCCTTGTTAGGCCAAAAGGTCAATGGGCCATGTTCAGCCTAGAAGGCAGTCTTGTTCCCATAATGCTAATCTGGTTCTGGACATATTTAGCCATTTGTGTCGGGGCTGCTGAGTGCATGTCAATCAAAAGTATTTATATACCGCTTTTCAACACAAGGTTCACAAAGCAGTTTACAGGCAAATAATAGTACAGTTTAATGGCTCCCTGTCCCAAAAGGGCTCACAATCTAAAAAAATGCAGAACACCAGCAGCAGCAGCCACTAGAAAAGACACTGTGCTGGGGTGAAGAGGGACAGTTACTCTCCTGCTGCTAAATATAAGAGGGACTCCACTCAAAAAAGTGCCTCTTGTCCAGTTAGCAGGGCTTAAAATGTCAGGTCAGTGTCCCAGAACCCCCCTGCTGGGTCCCGCCAGAGGCCCTAATGCCCACACTAGGCTGACCAGCCTCCCCTCCAGTGGTGTCATTCAAATGATTTAGGAACAGGAACTCACTTTTGATTGGCACTTGTCGGGAACCCGGAACCAGCCATGGAGCCCGTTAGGATCCGGAATGCCCATTCTGGTCCCTTCCCCCTGAATGACATCACTGCCTTTGCCCCGAGGAATCTGGAGTCGCTCCCTTTAACCCTCTGAGTGCCAGCCAACCAAGTAGAACAGCTCTTTGCAGAGGAATTGGGAGGGGGGAGGAGGGAGAGTGAAGTGGGCGGAGTCAGCCCTAATTTTAACTAGTGGAACTGAGTTCCGCTGCGTTCCCCCTGCATGACATCACTGCTCCCCTCTAAATAGCTCTGGTGCAGCACTGGAGAGAACACAACTGGGCCTCACCCTCACAGTTGCCTGTTCAGTCACAGCAGTCGCACCAATCAACGTTAGTCCAAAAGCAAAAGGCCAAGCCAGAATCAGAGTCCAAGGTTGTAGTCAGCCTGCGAGCCAAGTCCCGTAATCCATAAGCCAGTCCAATAGTCAGCAAGCCCGGTCAAAGTCCACAATCCAGTCAGTCCGTGATCCAAGTTTGGTAGTCAGCAGGCCAGGCCAGGGTCACACCAAAGCCAAGTCAAAAATCCAAGCTCACAGTCAATAGTCCAACCAGGTTGGTCATACACAGGCAGGTTGGTCAGTTCTCTCCAGCTCTTCTTACACCAAGCTTTACTCCAACCGCACCACTGGATGCTTCTCTCCCTTCCTTTATAGCCAGGGCCCTCATTGGCCTGCCTAGGCTGCAGCTGTGTTCCTGAGGCTAGCAGAAGCTCTGGGATTAACCCCATGTGCCCTGGATTCAGCAGAAAGTCAGCCACTGCTGACACCACAAGCTACCTCCTCACTGGATTTTCCGTGTGCCCATTACAGTGAGCCTGACCAGACCTGGGTCATGATATTTTGAATTGGGCTGGTGGCAGGAAAGCCTCAGGCCCCTCCGATCTTGGGGAAAAAGACAAACTGAGCTTTTTTGGGAGCAATTTTCTGGTTGAGGATGAGTATTCCCTTTCTTTCTCACTTTGGAAAATTCCATGACCAGCCACACTTGGCTTTAATCAGTAGATCTGAATCCATAAACAAACCACACCCTGGGAGCTACCTGACTTTGGAAAAAACAAAATTCTTCGTGATACAAAAATGGTGCCTTCAAATGCAGCTTCCCTCTTCAGTCTAATTGTCTGGGCAGCAAGCTTGGGTGTAGGTGGCCCAGGAGAAAAGTCCTCATTCAAGACATGCACCCATGCCTTGAGAATATGCATAAGTATAAATAGAGGCATTCCCCTGTATCTGAGGGGTTCTGTTTTGTGCCCCCCTCTTGTGGATTTAGAAACCAGGGATATGGGAGAACCCTATGTAAATAGCAGCACCTGCACTTTTCTCCATGTAGATTACCTTTGTTTTTCTGTAGTAGCACTTACACCACAAGTGTTTTTTGCTTAACATTCTTGTTTAACTGAATAATGTGATGTGCCAGCCAGGGGTATAGCTGCAGTGGTGCAGGCAGGTGCAATTGCACTGGGCAACAGGCTTTTGGGGGTGGGGGCAACCAGCTAAGCTTGACACTAGTGACCAAAATTGTGAAAACCTTGGGGTAAATGAATAATACCATCATGTCATATATCATTGGAAAGGTAATTTATTGCAGAGTGCAATGAAACAACCCAGGGTGTAGTATATTTACTCTATTAAAGGTTATGGCCAAAAAACCAGAAAATGAAAATATAACTGTCATGTAAAAATTGCAGTTTGTTTAAATTGCCCATTTGTAGGAATAATACTGTCATGTTGTATATCGTTTGATGTGGAATTTCATGTAGAATACAATGAAAGAAACCCAAGTGCAATATCTTCATTCTATCCGAAACCCCCAAGAAAGCAGAAATAGAACTGTGATGTCATTTCCTGTTGTGACATCTCTTTAGGGGCATCGTTTTGCCCACTGCACCGGGCTACACTTTCATTAGCTATGCCCCAGGTGCCGGCAACCAGCCTGCCTGCTAGATGGAGACTAACTGGACAGTTCTTGCTTCCTGCTAATGGTCAGTCAATTCCCCTCTGGCATGTTCTTCAATTAAGCAAGAATGTCAAGCAAGAAGCTTGACACCAGGATGCAAGTGCTACTAAACAAAGGTACTATTATGGGTTCTATAGATATATAACAAAAGCATAAGTGATCACAAGGCACACAGCTTGCTCCCCACCATACCTGAGGGTCTTAAGGTAATTATTCACAACAAAATAGGGAGCATTAGATAATCTAAAACAAGATCAAGACAGTTTAGTTAAATAACCTAGAACAGTGTTTCCCAAGCTGCGGGTTGGGACCCACCAGTGAACCGAAAGCTAATTTTTGGTGGGTTGCAAAATGTTTTTGAAATATACTAATGTGCTCCAGCCCTTATTGAAGGCCAGGCAAAATGGAGCATAGGATCACCAGGGTGTTTCCAATCTGATGAATGTGGAGGTCAACAAATTGGAATTATGTGTCCATTGAGCTAGAAGGCACATTACTCTATCATAGTAAAAAGAATAAAAACAGAGGCTTGTGCAGCTGGTAAAGTGAAACTTTTTTGTGTGTTTCATAAAGAGAGGTGGGTCCCAGTAGAGAGTCATTTTTAAAAGTGGGTCTTGGAACTAAAAAGGTTGGGAATCACCGACTTACAACAATATCAAGGATCAATATCAACAATATCAAGAAGGCCTACTGTTGGCCAAAGAAATAAGCATTGAATATACCGGGGTGGAGTCTTGCATAACTTCACTAATTGCTATTGGACTTATTTCACCCCAAAATTAAAATCTGCTTTCACAGTACAAAACATTTAAAAAATCATTTTAAATGACCCACTTATCTTTGGGTCTTTGTATTTTAATGGGATTATGGAGTGCAGATTTTGAAGAAGAAAAAAAGCAAACGACATTAAATAAATGGTCCGGAGCACTCATGTTCTTTAAAATGTCAAATTTGCTCTAATTAATTAATTAATTTTTTGTTTTAAAGAGACATGTGAACTGTTCTTAAATCGTGTGCCTTGGAAGTCTGAAACCAGCAGATTTAATATTAACATTTTAGTTAAGCATCCCATTTGAAAGCCTCCATACATGTGAGTTGATTTTTGGCTCGTTATTTCAGAACAAATCCTCTCTGCAGAAGGAAGTCCAGGATTAAATATTCATATTTGCATACATTATTAACCTTTTGAGATATATATATATTTTGGAGGGGCACAATTCTAACACCCTTAAACTGATATATTTTCTTAGTTCAGTCTGTTTCTCATACTACCAAATAAGAGTGCAATCCTAAGGAGTCAGGGGGGATGGCGCATGTCTGTGTGCTGGCTCTCTGACGCCGAGAATGGTCTAAACATACTTTAAGGTGGCTCTTGCGCCAGCCAAACTTTGCTGGCCTAACTGTGCCGGCCTAACTCCAGGTTAGGACTGCGCTCTGAGAGTGACGGTTCGATGGTCTTTGGATACGATCCAACTAAAGTTGAGCACTTTAACAGCTCAATCCTACTGTATGCATGTCTACTCAGAAGTCAATGGAAGTCAATGGAATTTACTCTCAGGTACATATGAATAGGATTGTAGCCTAAGGGCCCAATCCTATCCAACTTTCTGGTGCTGATGCATCTGCAATGCAGCCCCAAGGTACATGAACAAATGTTCCTTTAGCTTGAGGAGACCTCCATAACTGCCCCGCCATCATAGAACGCAGCACCCCCCCCCAAATTGAGATGGCTATACCAGGGCTGGAAAATTGGATAAGATTTGGCCCTCAGTCCCTTTAGTCTGGGTGGGAAGACAACCAGAATTTCAGTTGTCCCAATGGCATCCATGAAAGTTGACATTGGTTGAGTCATGCCCAGTAGTTTACCATATCCCCCAGATCTGATCAGCATATTTAATAGACACTACTCTTCCACCGTAAATTGGGGCAGGGCAGGAGGTGCAATCTGTAGCAAGCAGGTAGTGCTTATTACTCCAACCTGCTTCTTTCCCCCAGGGATACCCCATCAGTTTGTTGTCTCACTTCACGTGACAATCTTGAAAAGTCCACTGAGGGAAGAACAATGCATTGATTTCAATACATTGATTTCCGCACCTCAACTTCAATTGCATTTCAAGGTGATTTAAAAAAACAGCAAAACTTATAGCTAAAAAGATACTACAACTTAAAAGGCCTGGATGATTATTTTTAGGGCACAATCCTAACCAACTTTCCAGCACTGACACAGCGGTGCCAATGGGGCAGGGAGAGCTCCAGTGTGCAATTTACATGCACTTGAAAAAGTGCACAAAACCTTTTGGGGGAGGGGGGAGTGCATTCTGGAGCTTTGCCCGTATTACAATTTCCCAACCCAGAAGTAACTAACAACGATGTCAGTGGTGGTACTTCTGGTAGGTGGGCCATTGGAAGGTGGATGTTGGGGGACAAATGTTGGGAAACGCTGGCCTAGAGGAATGCAAGGTCTTCCTCACCTCTGCTGCTAGTTGGACCTAGCTTAGAACTCTCCAGGGTATTGCACTTGGGAGCTCTCCAGGGTACTGCAAGCCTCATCTCCTCTTGCATGCTGAAATAGCTGTTAATAGCAGCAGAACAAGGGTAGGTAGGGTTCTGCATACCAAAGAATCTGATTATTATCAGATTAGCAGAATATAGAATGAATCAGTTCTTAGCCAGATTTCAAACTCATGTAAGAAACCTATTTATTATTATTTGCAGAATTTTTACCTCACCTTTCTTCCACACTGAAGGGGGATTCAAATACACAATAAACTACTGCTGTGCCAAATTCCCCCTCTGCAATCTTATGCCTGCAGTAGGCTAGTTAGCTTCCCTTCTACAATCAAAAACTACCCTAGTCTTACACAAGGAACCACTAAACTTCACCACCCTTGAGAACGCAAAATGCAGTCAGCTTGCCTGCTCAGCCACAGAGGTCCTCCTTCCTCCTCCAATCAGGGCTCCAGGGGCATGGCAGCAACACAATAATTCCCCACAGTCTCCTATAGCAAATCTTAGTTCTGGCAGCCATGAGTATCTTTCATCCAATCCATTAGTCAGTCAAACAGTCCCAATCCATTATCACATTTTCCAAACTCCCTCCTCCACTCTTCTCTCCAAACAACCTTTTCCCCATCTCTGCACCCACACCTGGCTGACAGTCGGGCTTTCACCTTTATTCCCCAGGTCCTCATCATCCAACTAGGCTGCAGCTGTGAACTAGCTGCAGGCAAAGGCTCTGGGGTTAACCCTGTAATTCCTGGCTGACATAGACAAGGGGCCACTGCTGATACCATTCCCTATTTCCTCAGGGTAATCTTCCACATTTTCCGTTGCAACTACATCTTCAGCACTCCCAGTGTCACCTAAGTCATTTCATGGATAAGGTTTGCCATTTGGCTCAAGCAGTACACACAACCTCCATTGAAATTGTTTCTTACCATTTGCTTGCCCTGACTGCAAAAATAACAAGGTCGTTGAAAAGATATTAATCTGTATTGAATGCTCTTGGATCTGTGCTCCCAAATACATAATATGTCAATTCATTTGACTAGCCAATCGGTTGGATGCCCCACAGATTTCTGGATAAAGGAACAGAGTTTTTCTCCCTCCCTCATCTAATTGTACACATCCAGAGGGAGAAAGAGAGGGGGGAGAGAAATTAATTTTGTGGGACTTGT
Organism: Lerista edwardsae; assembly: GCA_029204185.1. NCBI lineage: Eukaryota > Metazoa > Chordata > Lepidosauria > Squamata > Scincidae > Lerista > Lerista edwardsae. The sequence continues at coordinate 3,769,210 of JAJKFI010000099.1, read as the reverse complement.
ATATGTCTTCCAGAAATGTAATGTTTTGATCAAGAGCTTCATTTTTTAAAATTTAATTTGAATATAGGATATGATTTTGCTTAAAAAAAACACTAATCACCACTGGAACAGATATTTATTAAAGGCAATGGAAGATTAAAATTTAGTCTTAAGTATGTCTAAGGGCTAAATTAAAGCTTCTCATATACCTTGCCTTCCATTAATTATTCTTTAATATGGGCTTAACATTTAAAAATTGATTTAGATACTCTCCTATAATCTTTTTATCATTTTGTCAACATTCTTCATTTCTGTTAATAAATGCAGTAGTTTCATGAAGTGGACTGAGCCATATTTCATCTCTCAAAAGGATGGTGGAGCTAAATGTCTCTGTTTGGAAGATCTAGACTATTGGAGATCTAGACTATGGCTTACATGGGAGATTTAGGGAGATAATTCTCTACTATGGGAGAGCTCTGGGAGATGTAGACTATGACTCATCTACCTATTTCATTTTCATTTTTTATTAAATGCAGCCACTCGAGAAGATGGGTGTAGTTTGAAGAATGGGGTTTATGAACAATTTTTCTTGTCTTTTCCAGGACTGGACATTTTCACAATCTATAGCTCTTGATACAGCCTGCAAGGAAAAAGAAGAGGTATCTGCATTTTTCCTAGAGGTGTGCAAGAAATGGTTTTGTTTTCAGTGTAATATTGGTTTCAATGATTAAGGCTGCAATCCTAACCTCAAGTTACGCTGGCACAGTTAGGCCAGCAAAGTTTGGCCAGCACCAAGGCCACCATAAAGCATGTTTTGGCCATTCTTGGAGTCAGGGAGGATGGTGCACATCTGTGTGCTGGCCCCTCTGATTCCGAGAGTGGTCCAAACAGACTTTACAGTGTTCCTTGTGCTGGCCAAACTTTGCTGGCCTAACTAGGCTGCCTAACTCCAGGGTTTTCCCAGTAGTAATGTATGGCTGTGAGAGCTGGACCATAAGGAAGGTGGAGCGCCGAAGAATAGATGCTTTTGAATTACGGTGTTGGAGAAGACTCTCGAGAGATCCAATTGGTCAATCCTACAGGAAGTCAAGCCTGAGTGCTCCCTGGAAGGACAAATCCTGAAGCTGAAGCTCAAATACTTTGGCCACCTCAGGAGAAGATCTAGAAAAGACCCTCGTGCTGGGAAAGTTGGAAGGCAAAAGGAGAAGGGGGCGGCAGAGGATGAGCTGGTTAGATAGTGTCACCGAAGCAATTGGACATGAAATTGGGCAAACTCTGGAAGCTAGTGGAGGCCTGGCATGCTGTGGTCCATGGGTCCACAACTTAGTGACTGAACAACAACAACTCCAGGGTAGGATTGCATGCTAAATATGTGTTTCAGGGCGCAATCCTAACTTGCACTGGAGCAGGCAGGTCAGTGTGCCTGAGTCATATCCAGTACAAGTTGGGATCTGCGTGGAGCCTTCATGGGGCAAGGGTATGTTTGTGCCCTTACCCTGGGGTAGGCGCCAGCCACCCCGATGGGCTACTTGGATTGTGCCTGCTATTTACCCTGGGGACCGGAGCTGGGATGTGACCTCATGGCCGCATCCCAACTCCACACCTCTCCCTGGGAACTTACACCCCTAACATTCCCCCCACAGGGCAAACAGGACCTTGAGGAATGTGGTGAGAAAGCCAGCCAGCAAAAGAACGGAGTCCAACCTTGAGGACCTGTCCAGGCTGGACTGACGATCATCTGTTGAAGCTCAAATGTCACACGGCCAGAGGAGAGAACCAGACTGTGAAGGCTACATCTGGGACTGAGGATTCGGTGAATCACAGAATACTGTATATTTGTAAAAAAAAAACCCATAGAAAAATGGTGGTTTAGACTAGCCTGCCCATGTAAGCCGCCTTGGGCATTTGCTTTGGCATGGGAAAGGTGGGTTGTAAATTCTTCAAAATAAATAAAATAAAAACCCTCCCATAGCTGCAGTTTGTTAAAACTGTAAGGACAACAGTCATGGATCTTTCAGTGTTACACAGGGGTTGACAGTGTAAAGTGTAAAGGGGGAAACTTTAGGGTTTCTTAACCTTTAACAATGGTATAGAGGAGGGAATTTCAGCAGGTGCAGCTTCTCATCTGACAAGTTGCACCTGTCCATATTTCCTCCATCAAGGAGCCCTAAAGTTGAAAGGTTGGCCACCCCTGGTATAACATATATTTTGGCCTGAGCATAATCTGGAATATAACCCTTGTCCTTGATCATAGATCTCAATGCCTAACCATAAGCTGCACACCATATTAGGTTCTGCACACCATGTTCTCCTATCTTCAATAGGAATGGCTCTCGAAAGGCACTTGGAAGGTTGGGTCGGCTTGGGCTGGAAGCAAGCTGAGCGGTAGCAGATAAAATGGTGTATGTATGGGGTATAATTCAAAAGAAAGCACTCTAAGGACCCATTGACTTACATGGGAGGGTCTAACATTCCCTTCTTTTTTCCCTCCAAGTATCACTCTGTTGCAATGCACAGCAGGTCTGGATGACATGTCATTTTTTACATTTGATACTTTGATACAAAAATAATAATGAATTTTCAACAGTATTAATACAGTACATTGCATTTATAGCAAAAAGATTCAGATCCTACAGGCCATGAAGACCCAGTGACTCAAAAAAAAGAGTCCAAAGTAGAAATTAAAGGTAAAGGTTTCCCCACGACCGAATGGTCTAGTCGTGACTGACTGTAGGGGGCAGTGCTCATCTCCGTGTCTAAGCCGAAGAGCCGGCGTTTGTCCGAGGACAAGCTTCCGTGGTCATGTGGCTGGCATGACTATACGCCGTAGCGCACGAAACACCGTTGCCTTCCCACATAAGTGGTACCTATTAATCTACTCACGTTTTATGTGCTTTCGAACTACTAGGTTGGCAGGAAAAGTAGAAATTACTTGAGGCTTTATCTAGAGTCCCCAGTGCATATGTGTGCGTATAGTCTTGCTTTCTTTTTCTGCTGCTTTTGCATCGTGCCAAAATAAAACGCCTTGTGGTGATCTGGAAGCTGGTCTTGAGACTAGCAGCAGTAGCAGACACTGTGGGAGGAGGGCAGGTTGGTTCTAGGAGGTAGAGGCTGAGAGGGGTTATGGGGAGAAGGGTTTATTTTTGGGGGTGCACCAGGCTGTGGAAGGGAACAGAAAGTAGGGACACCCAGGAAGCGGGGAGGGGGCTCTTCAAGATATAATGATTTGAATGGCATTGTTTTTTTCTGGACGAGGGAGGGGAGAAAAGGAGATGCCCAAGGAAGCCATTCAACTTGTTTCTCGAAATGACTCACGACTCGACTCGAAAGACTCAACATTTTGCTCCTGTAGCATCACAACAGACAGGCACTATGACTCACTACTTGAGTTGCGGGGGGGGGGGCTGATTTGTGACTCGACTCACACTCAGTGATGGGAGCACATCCCTGCTAACTAAGTCAATGGCTCAGTGCCAGATCCTTGATGTGGATTTGTAGAAGAAAGAAAAATGATTGACAGAGGGATAATGGCTACTGGATTTGGATGATGTGGCAGCCCCTTTGGGATGCTGAAGCATCCCAGCATCTCTGAGATGGAAGAGAGGTCCCAAACTGGTGAAAAAAGGGGGAAATGGAGGTTTTTTATTCCAATCCTTTTGAACACAGTGGGACTTGCTTCCAAGTAAACATACACAGAATTACAATATTAGTTTTAATGAACATCTTAGTGTCCTTAGGAGATGCTTAGACACTCAGGGACTGCAAAATGGATTTGAGACAGACTTCTTTGACAATTCCCTTTGTGACAATTAAAAAGGAATTAATAAGGCATGGATTTGCATCTATTCATAGTGTAGTTGCAGTGCTGGCTTCTTTTGCGTTGACTGGGGCTGCTTAATGCGATTGAAATGTACTCTGCAGGAATGCATTTAGGGTACTGTTCTGCATTCGTCCCTTAGAGGCTTGTAGCCAGGATATAAGGAGCAGCTGGAGGAAGGAGAGGTGTGGGCAGACATGTCATGTAGCGGGTACGCGGGGGTATGCGAGTACCCGTTCCTAGGATTAGGGCTGGCCCTGCCCATTCACCCGCCCACTTGTTGACTCTGTCGGCGCTCTGCTCCGCCCCCTGCAACGTTTGAGTTGCCTGCACATTCTCAGAGTCAGGCAGGCAGCGGAGCGAGGGAGACCGACGGCGGCAGCAGCGTGAGCCTGGGGCTCCCTCCTGAGGAGGCACGGCGGTTCCTGGGGGGGAATTAGTAGCCTGCGCGGCGGCCCCGGGGAAGGCCCAGGACTCCCGGGCCTTCTCCCAGGCCGCCGCGTGGCCTACCAAGGAGGCACGGCGGTTCCTGGGAGCGGTTCCTGGGTTCCGGCTATGACCTCACTTCTGGTGGGCGGGCCCCGACACAATTGCCAATCAAAAGTGAGTACCTGTTGCTAAATCATTTAGATGCCATTACTGGGTATGGGTGTATAGTAGGAGCAAAATTATAGTGGAAGTAGGAGAGACTGGACTGACTGGCTTAACAAACTGATAACAGACTGGACAACGGACTGGCTTGGTGAACTGGCACATTGACTGATATGTGGACTGACCTTTGGACTGGCTTACAAACCCGACTTGGCTTACTGACCTTCGGACTGGCTTGTGGATTTCTGGACCTTGCTCGTGGACTAACTCCAACCTCGAACTGTGATTTGGATCCTGGACTTTGGCTTCCAACTGTGTGGACTAGTGTGACCGCAGCAAGCCAAGAAGGTGAGGCCTGGTTGTATTCGCTCCACTGCTGCACCAGAACTGTTTACAGGGGAAACTAGCCAGCCTAAAGTGGGCAGCAGGCAGGGATCCCAGGGCAGAACAGTCTCCCTGCCAACAGATGAGTGGTTTCAGATTGTCATATTTCTACCCCGTTCTGCACTGTAAAACTCCTGTTTTCAAACCTTGATTCTGAAAAAAAATTATCACTTTCTGTAACTATGTAATGCAGTGATTAGAAGCATAAGAACATGAGAAGAGCTCCTCTGGATCAGGCCAAAGGCACATCTAGTCCAGCTTCTCACAGTGGCCCACCAGATGCCTCAAGGAGCATACAAGACAACAAGATGTCTGCATGCCATTGCCACTCCCCTGCATCTGGCATGCCTGGGTAGCCTACTTCTTTTCCTCCAGAAATCTGTCCAGGCCAGACACCATCACCACCTCATGTGGCAAGGAGTTCCACAGATTAATTACACGCAGGGTAAAAAAGTATTTCCTTGTATCCATTCTAATTTTCCAAATACTCAATTTTACTGGCTGTCCCCTGGTTCTGGTGTTATAAGAGAGGGAAAAGAGCATCCCTCTATCCCCTCTGTCCATCCCAAGCATAATTTTGTGTGCCTCACAGGCCGACATAATAAGGCTGACATAGCAGGGCTGTATCCTAAAGCCACTTAGGAGGTAGCAGAAGTAAAGTGCAAGACAAGGGGAGGTTTTCCCCTTGCACCCGCATAAGCCTCGGACACCCCTATGGGCCTGCTAGGATCTGTGACTGTTGTTTTGCAGGCACAGACATCACTTCCTGCTTAATGACATCATTTCCAGCCCTCAGCAAACAAAATAAATGCTATTCAGCCTGATATTTGAAATGAGTTTGACACCCCTGATCTATGGAGCTGTTGTGCAGCAGGAATATTGGTTAATGCTGCTATTTTCAACCACTGTGCCGTGAAAATCAACGAATGGTCTATTTCAAAAACCAGGAGTGTTGATTTAGCAGAAGATTTAGCCGAGAGGGTTAATGCCTCCGTTTGCCTGAAAATAACAGCTGAAGATCTGAAGGTCGTGAGCTCGGGAGTGCCGGAAGTCTCTGTGAGCGGCAGACCTTGCAAACTGCGGCTGATTAAAAGCTGAGTTCCAGCTGCCTTGTGGGAGGAGGAGGAGTGTGCTGAAGTCAGCTGCGTCTCTGGTGGGAGCAGGGAAGCCTCGTGTCAGCCAGCAGAAGACAGACGGGTGGCTAAGAAAGAAGGCTAAATCCAGAAAGAAAGATCTGTATGAGTGTTGTTCTTGAAAGACAGAACATTTCTGTAAAATGTAAAAACCTTCGGGTTTATGAATAAAAGTCTGCCTATGTAAACCGCCTTGAGTTACAGTCATTAGAGAAATCTAGTGATCTTAAGAAAGGCGGTATATAAATACATGTATTATTATTATTATTATTATTATTATTATTATTATTGATGATGTTGATGATTAAATTAACATTATTATTATTAAATTATTAAAGTATTATTATTAAACATTAATAATAATTATTCAAAACACATGAAACACACAGCGCAATCCTAGTATTCCCACCATCAGTGCCCATCAGCGTGCCCTAGCACAATCATCGCGTCGACGCAAGGGGCGGAGTGCCTTCAGAGTGCTGACGGGGAGCCACTCTTGCGCCCACCGAAGACGATTGGTGCAAGGGATTCTCTGTCCCGTATCGCAACGGGGATTTGTGGGAGGGGGGACCTGGGCGGGGTTGGGAGGTGGCCATATGGCCACCTCCTAAGCCTGTCAGTGAGGCTGTGCGGCCCCGATTTGGGCCACGCAGTCTCCTCGGATCTGCACCCGCTCTTTAACGGGCACAAATCCGAGGAGCACATAGGGGAGGCTGGAGCCTCCCCTACGGTAAGGGAGCGCATGCTTCCTTGCCGCGGGGAGACTCCAGCCCATCCTAAGCAGTGCTGGATATGGCACTGGTCCATTGGCCTCACTCGTCCGGCACTGCTTAGGATTGCACCCACAGTCAGTAGACACAAATATCATTGACTGGTATTGTTGGTCTGATACGGCTCTCCACCGGATATCTAGGTATTGGTATTAGTATTAATATTATTATCAATATTATTATTACCACCTTATGACAGAAGCACCCACCAAACCTACTCAGCAGTTAGTGTCTGGTTTGAAAGTACAATACCCAAATGCTCCCAAGACACACAACTGTACGTCGCCCATCCTAATTATAACCCATCTTGCTTAAGGAGTCAGGGAAAGAGTTAACACAATGATTGCATATGTAGTAGTTTTGAAACTCAAAATAACTTTTGATTACATTTTTAATTTACATTTTACATATCTCAAATGAAAACTGTCAGCACATATTTAACAAACGTGATACCGTGTCAGAAATATTCATTAATAATGCCATAATAGGAATCTTGGGAGACAGAAAACAATTAAAAACCTGAGCTGCATACAAGGAGTCCTTTGACAATATGTTGCTCCTTCTTTGTAACACAAATACATGTGTTTTAGAAACCATACAAAATATGAGGAACACTTGGAAATCCAGCTTTGGACTGAATTCAGGGGCTGGGGCGCAATCCTAGCCTTCCAGCACCAGAGTAAGAGCAATGCAGCTATGAGGTGACGGTACAAACATTCCCTTACCTTGAGAAGGCCTCTGTGATTACTACTCCTTTGCAGGATGCAGCACATGCCCCATTGGTACAGCTACGTCAGTGCAGGAAAGTTGGTTAGGATTGGTTAGGTTGGTTAAGATTGCACCCTTGGAGAAATAAAATTAGAGAATAGAATAGTGGTCAAAAGATCAGGACACAAGATAGAAACATAAGGGGAGAGAGAGAGAGATTGCCAGATGCAGGAGAATGGTAATGAGATGCTAGTATATCTGGTTGTCTTGTGTGCTTCCTGAGGCATCTGCTGGGCCACTGTGGAATACAGGAAGCTGGACTAGATGGGCCCTTGGCCTGATCCAGTGGGGCTCTTCCATGGAGTTATTATACACTGGAGAAGCCATGACGTCACTTTCTTGAAGCCATGGGCGGACGTAACAATATGGCTGACGCAGATCATCGCCGTGAAGGAGGATTGCCGCGGATTCTCGAATAAAAATCTCCCTGCCCGTGTGTAAAAGTTAATCTCAACCTCTTTAAGCATGCCTGCGTGTTCTACATACAGGTGTGTGAATCGCTGTACGAAAAATGGGATTACTTTCCACAGGTACTTAAAATCATTGTGATTCGTTGCTACAGAAAAATATTACTTCATAAAGTATGCAGCCCTTCATAAACTGAAGTAGATATGAAGAAATAAAATAAAAATAATAATAATATGTAATATTTTTGAAATTCTGAACATTAACAGAATTTGTTTTATGGGGGGGTGAGTGTAGAAGTTTAAAAAAATACTCTTAATAGCCTAGAAGTAAAAAAGAATTCCTCTCATATTGACAACTACTTGTATTATACATTGAGAGATTTTAATGTAATTTTCCTACATATTTATCTAATTTTTGCCCACCCTCCCCTTTTTTTCTTTCCTTCCCGTTCACACTTTATTTTTGGTTGTGTAGATTTCAAAAAATAAGTCTGTCAAAACAGTGCAATCCGAGTTTAAATAGACAGCAAGTAGCATTTCGTCCGGTGTGTTCAGTAATATAATTATGCGGAATTAAACCTTGGAATTGCATATTAACTCATAATATGGTTACCACTGATGTTTCTACACGATCACACGTTGTTATTTTCGTAAGTTTTTACTTCAGGAGTAAACTATTAAGTCCTAAACAGTACGCGCAAACCAATCTGAAATGCTTGGAATAAGCAATGTTTTGAGTATAAAAACATGGCCACTAAGCCCGCCCCTGGCTTCACTTTGTTCCTATTCATATAACAGGCAGGGCCAGGGGTTGGGCTCTTCTTATGTAGGTCTGATGAAGGTGTTTTTGGGGTAGGGAATATGGAGAAGCAATGAAGGGTGAGTGACATCTTCAAAATCAGGTTATTGCACAGGTTTTGTAACTTTGCAGTCCCACGACCCACCATGTACCGCCATGAAAGTCTCGACACTCTAGTGGTGCTGGAGGCCTCTCTGACCTGGCAACCTGCTCTATAGGCTTCTGCAGACCTCAGAATGGCCCTCAGAAGCCTCCATGAGCTACTTCCGGTTTTTGGAAGCAAATAGGAAGTGGCTTCCAAAAACAGGAAGCAGCTTACAGAGACAACTGAAGGCCATTCTGAGGCCTAAAGAGGCCTATAGAGTGGGTTGCTGGGCTGGGAGAGATCTCATAAGTAATGAGGCTTCTAGACTGGTTCCGATTTGGAACCAATCTGGTGGAAGGGTGGATGAGAGGGCCCAGTTCACAACCCACTGTGCTTGGGCTTGCAATCCACCAGTTGGTTGCAACCCACACTGAGTTACAGCTTAGCTACAGTTGTCTGGGACGCAAGACCTTTTTTCCTTCTTCTAAATTTCACATATCTCCTGGAAAGCCAACCATCCATTGGCTACAATATGTCCATCTTGACTTTGAGCCAGTGTAATTCTAGCAGAAAATTGATTTTTCCACTGAAGCAGTGTTAATCTCTTCACCACCCAAGTTGCCTTTGTATAACAAAGCAGGGTGGTTTTTCTAGGGTGGTTTCCAGTAGCAAAGACTGTGGTCCAAAGACATAGCTCAAATTGGGACGTTGTTCTGCCAAATTCCCTGCTGGGCCTCCCCAAGGGCCCCAATGCCCACACTAGGCTAATTAGTTTCCGCTCCAGAGCGGCTTCAGAGATAGGCAAGAGGGAGGGGGTTCAGTCACCCACTGGGCCTCCTCTCATCCAGCAGCTTTGTTTGGGATCACTGGCTGGCCAGCCTCCTCCAGACTGCCCTCATCACTGGCTTAGCTCCAAACTACCACCAACTAACCCCACCACCAAACAATAGGCAGTCAGCTTGCCTAAGCCATAACTGCCTCCTCCACTTGGTGGCTCCAGGGGCATGGCAGATAGACAACAATTTCCCACAATAAGCTTACCTTCCTTTAGCCAGCCAGCCAGTCAGTCCATCCATCCACCCACCCACCCAGTCCTTCAGGCACAGTCCATCCAGCAGTCCTTCAGACAGGCAGTCCAGCTAGCACTCCATCCATCCAGCACCCACCCAGAGCCCTCATCCAAGACCTTCCCAGAGCCTTTTCTCCAGCTCCTGCCTCCAGCTTTATACTGAGGCCAGCCAATCAGTGGACAGGCTTTAATTCATCAGCCACACCCATCTGCACCTGTGCTAACCTCCCTTCAGAGCCAAAGCCCTTATCAGCCTGCAGCTGTGTTCCTGCTGCAGGAGTTCTGGGATTAACCCAGCGGTGTTATGCTGCCGGAACCCTGGGCGGGACATCCAGGTGATTGACAGCCTGCCCGTCACATTTCTTAGTGTTATGCTGTTTGTGTAACGTACGCAAGCGGTGTAATTGGTTACGTAAACAGCGTAATGCTGCAGAATGCAACGGGAGGGCTGTCAATCACCCGGATGTCCCGCCCAGCGTTCTGGAAGCATAACACTGCTGGATTAACCCCATAATCCCTGGTTTACCTGGACAAGGGGCCATTGCTGATACCATTCCCTCACTCCTTGGGGTAGCTCCTGCCTTATCCAACACAGACGTTTCTCAGGCTATTGACTGACATCCAGAGGTTCTCATACATTTTACCACCAGGATCCATTTTTAGAATGGCACTCATGTTGGGACCCACCAGAAGTCATACCATTAACCTGGAAGTGACATCATCAAGCAGGAAGTGCCATCATTGTGTAATAAAATGACACTCCTGGAATGCAAACAGGCATTCTTGGACTGCAGCAATTGCACTGCCATGGAACATGGACAGAAAGCAAGTTTAGGACAAAATATTATGTAAAAGCACGAAACTAAAAACAAAATTAAAGGAAAAAACCCTCACTTGAAAATTCAAACTGTAAATACTCACAAAAGGCAAATAGCAAGAGTATAGGTCTGCAGCTTCCAAGATGGTGGCTCTCAGTTTTTCATGACCCATCTGACATCAGGCCGTTACCCACAGTTTGAAAAATGCTGGCTTAATCCCTCTTGGTTCCCTTTGTGTTGTCATTTTGCCATGCATGGGATCCCCAAATGTTCTCCAAACATGATTGGTTTGGGCACAGGTGGGTCATGCTTCCTGCAACAAACTTTAGAAACCCCAATAGAGACCAAGTGCTCAAGAACGAGGCCAAAAGCCAAAGAACTGTAAACTTCTGTAAACCCAATGGGGCTTTGGAGCTGGTTTCTCCAGCCATGGCTCCATCCTGCCACAATGACGGCACAATGGACCTATCAAAAGCAGTTTGTGATATGGTGCTGGGGCCTACTACTACCCCAAGGAGTCTCGTTTGGCACGCCCAAGTCCTTGGACACACTTAAAATGGATTAGATCTCACTCAGCATGTCTTGGTAGATAAGTCCAGCTGTGTCACAAGTGCTCTTTCCCAAACCATTTGAAGGCTGCAACAGAATTACATTCCACTAGGCTACAGACAGATGTGTCCCTGAATCCCAATGTCATGATGTGCTCAGGCTGTCAGCTCCAGGCCTAATATCTAGACCAGAAAACCATCTATCCTGCTGACCAAGAGAAGCTAGCGGCTTGGACTGCTTCTATTCAGTTGGAGGTTTCATAACATGAGAAAAAGTTCTGTGTTATATACACATCCAAAGGCCTGTTTTCTAGGCTTTGTTCACATGCTTATAATTCATTTGTTTTTGTAAATTATGTTACTTTTTTGCAGGGCAGAATCAAGCACTCTGAGTTCTTTTTGCACCCTCTTTCCCTGCTGCAACGCATTGCGTCTTCTGTGCTGCATTTTTATCTTGCCATAGTTCTGCCAGAGTTCAAGGCAGCACCCAAAGAGAAAAGTTATTTTGGCATCACAGCATCTTTGTGATACTAGTGTTACACTAGTGTTCTTTAAACTGTGGGTAGGGACACCAATGGGGTCATGAAGCTTCATTTGGGGGTGAAGTCAAATTGCGTTAGACTTTCCCTGGAGAGATAGTATGTGATGTCCACAGTGGCCCTTTGCTCTGGTAAATCCAGGACGCGTGGGGTTAAAGTCCAGGCCTTAGCAGTGGGTGTCCTACACAGCTGCAGCCACTAGAGGCAGCAAAGTTCTCAGAGATGAAAGCAGCACCTGGAGGAAAGAGTGGATGTGGGTAACAGAAGGAAGAAAGCTTGACTTGACGGACGGACGAATGACAGCACAATCCTCACCTGGAGTTAGGCTGCCACAGTTAGGCCGGCACAGTGTGGCCAGCACAAGGGACACCATAAGGTATAGACAGTATGTTTGAACCACTCTCGGGGTCAGAGAGGCCAGCACACAGACGTCTGACATCTTCCCTGACTCCAAGTGTGATCCAAACGCACTATATGGTGTCCCTTGTGCCCGCCAAACTTTGCTGGCCTAGCTGTGCTGGCCTAACTCCAGATTAGGATTGCACTCAGTGCATGAATTCTCGAGGCTGCCATGTGACTGCCGCCCCCAGAGGAACTACTGAGGAGGTTTTATCTAGCTGTGCGGGTTGCCAAACTAGGTCCATTGCACAGCAGCGGGGAGTTAGTTAGCGTAAAGTGGACATAGCTTCTTCGGAAAGCTTGGGGAGGTAAGGGGGTTTGGGCATAACAGGGAAGTTGCGGAACCTTTCAAACCTATGCAAGAGAGGGTCTGAATAAATCCAATCATGGTACTGCTTTATCAAAACTGAATTCTTGATATCCTCTTGCACAGCCTTTCCTTGCTACCTTGCCCTGCAGTTCCTAAGGTCAGTCCCGCTCAGGCTGCTACCTCAGGCTTGTTATGAAGACACACGAAGTAGGGAGAAATGCGACAGGCGAGGGGGGGGCAAGGTGGGCAGGTCAGATCCTGGGAGGGATAAGGAATCAGCAGTAGTAGTCTACTTTATTTAGTACAGGCATGCCCTGGTATCCACTGGGGTTCTGTTCCAGATACCTGTGGATACCTGAAACTGAATACTGGGGATGCCTTTAAAAAAAAATAGGGGAACACCAGTGATTTTGCTGTAACAAGGTTAAAAAAAAGAGATTTGTTTAATGTTCCTCTGTCGTTTTAATAGGAGTCCCAGGGCACAATCCTAACCTGGAATTAGGCTGGCACAGTCAGGCCAGAAAAGTTTGGCAGGCACAGGGAACACAGTAAAGTATGTTTGGACTGCTCTTAGAGTTAGAGAAGCCAGCAAACAGATGTGTGCCATCCTCCCTGACTCTGAGAGTGGTCCAAATGGGCATTATGGTGGCCCTTGTGCCAAAGTTTGCTGGTCTAACTTGTGCCAGCTTAACTTCAGGTGAGGATTGCGCCCCCAGTATCCATGGTATCTGTGGATAACTGAAACCTTGGATACCGAATCAGTGTGCTTTATTTATTGGGGTCATGGCACAATAAAGACTGAAGATCACAGGATTAGACTGAGGGATTTTGCTTGACTCAAAGGTGATCTAATTATTTCATGACTTTGTGAGCTTTGATCTGGCGTTTTCCTGGTTTCTCCGTGGCTCCTCCGTGGCTTCGATAGGGTTTGCTCATTCTTCCCTTTTCAGAATGCAAGTAATGATAGCAATGAGAAGACATTTGCTTTGCTTAATCATGCTCCCATTCTAATGTACACCCCATTTCAATGGGAAAATTATGATCCTCAGATCAAAGGAAGCCAAGCTCAGTTCAAGGTGAATCGGTGCTTTCAGAGCTGGTTTTGGTTGCATCTCGAAAATCATTTGAATTGCACAACTGTTTCAAAAGCCTGCTTTGAACTCCTACAAGGAACAAAAGCTTTAAAGGGGTCTGGAATTATGTGCATAGAAATTGAAGCCTCTGGCCCAGAGGAACCAACTTTTAGCATCCCTGTGCCTTCTCTCCCTCCCCTGGTTTCTCCTCCTTTTCCACATTGTGGGTGTGAGGGTCCACAGCTCCAGCTTGGCAAAATGATTAGCATGCTAACGACGAGTTCAACCTAGGGGCTTTCCTTTGTTGGTGTTATGGTTCAAAAATTAGCACACACCCCAAAGCCTGCACAAATCTAATACACTGCTACAATAGGACTTTTTATCAGTTTTCAGAAAACTGGGGCTTTGCTAGCATCCCATTAAGATGACAGATGAGGTAGCAGTTAATAATAGTAGATGCTTCAATGGCATAGAGATTCTTGCGTCTGTTCAATAAGTGTCTGGTATAGACCCTATCTAATTACACCATCAGTGATTACCAGTCATTAGGCTACAACAGTGCGATACAATAAGGCAAGACTCATTAACCCTAATACCAGTCAGAAGACAGAGTTGCTTTGAAATGCCTTCAGTGGCAGAGAATGCTTGCTTTGTAGCAATTTATTACAGCTCGACTCTCTCTCTCTCTCTCTCTCTCTCTCTCTCTCTCTCTCTCTCTCTCTCTCTCTCTCTCTCTCTCTCT
>JAJKFI010000099.1:3724461-3741343 GCA_029204185.1 Lerista edwardsae | reverse complement strand
GGATGGATGGATGGATGGATGGATGGATGGATGGATGGATGGATGGACGGACGGACGGACGGACGGACGGACGGACGGACTGGCTGGCTGGCTGGCTGGCTGGCTGGCTGGCTGGCTGGCTGGCTAAAGTAAGCTGACTGTGGCAAACAGTTGTTTGGCTACCACACCCCTGGAGCCACCAGTGGAGGAGGCAGTTGTAGCTGGGACAAGCTGACTGCCTATTGTTTGGTGGTGGGGTTTGTTTGGAGCTAAGCCAGTGATGAGGGCAGTCTGGAGGAGGCTGACCAGCCAGTGGTCCCAAACAAAAGCTGCTGAAAGAGAGGAGGCCTAGTGGGTGAATGAACCCCCTCCCTCTTGCCTATCTCTGAGGCTGCTCTGGGGGGAAACTAGTTAGCCTAGTATGGGCATTGAGGTCCTTGGGGAGGCCCAGCAGGGAATTTGATGGAACACTTGTCTGCCCTAACTTTAAGTTATCTGTTGCAGGACGGGATTTGGCGGAACAGGATCCCAGCCTCAGACTTTATTGAGGGCCTGATCCTATCCACCAATGCAGCAATGCCAATAGGATGTGTGCTGCATCCTGCACTGGAGCGGCAGTCATGGAGAGTCTCATAAGGGAATGCTTGACCCTTTACCTTGAAGCTGCACCATGGCTGCATCGGTGCTGGAAAATTGGTTAGGATTAGGATTGGGCTCTTATTTATATATGTTTTGGGATCATGGAGCAAAAGCAGTTGAAGACCATTCCTCTATTTGCCAGAAAAGGTTGGGTTTTCCCAGAATTCCATGGGGAAAAGGAAGCACCACAGTTTGGGCTGCTTCTGGGTGGGCCTTACTTATCTGCCAGCCCTGCTTCTATGCAATTTACAGAGACTGCAATATAGGCGTATCTGCAGGATAAGCATGGCAAACTCTTTTCATAATGTGGGCCAAATATTTTACTATTTATTTTAAAGATTTATATCCCACCTTTCCTTTGCTGGATCAAATGCTCAAGGTGGCTAACAATGCAATATTTGAAATGAATAATATATAAAACAATTTTTTTTAAAGGGCAGTAACATTTTTGGAGGACGGTAACTCATGAATGATGCCTGCTGGGGCCAGAAGTGACATTGTTAAGCAGGAAGTGATCTTATCAAGCAGGTCATGACCAGAAATAAGCACTTTTTTCCCTCCTTTTTTTTCCTGGGTAGGAACTCATCAGCTGCAAATAAGGAAAATATGCACATCTTGACCACATTTTGAAGACATGGGAGAGCCCAATTTTTACATGGGCTGAGCATCCAGTATAGCTCAGCAGCTGAGAGCAGCTGATGGTGGGGCTGGGAGAGTCTGAGGGCTGGACATAGAGCTTTTGAGGGCCAAATCCGGCCTGTGGGCCTTATGTTTGACACCCCTGCGGTAAGAGTTCAGAAAACACAAGCCAACTTTCAGTCTCCAATGTGCTTTGTAAATATTTCACTGCAGTTGGAAGAGATAATTGGTTTTCAAATTCCTGGCACACTGCTAGGATTGATTAGCGTCAACATTAATTTGTGCTAATTTCCTTGAAGTGAGGGAGTGTAAACTTAACGTGCTTCATTAATTTAGGTTTTTACAATATATTGGAGACTGTCACCTTTCTTCTAAGGATCATGATCCAGCGTAAATTCTGAGACCCATCTACTTCCTTTCATTGTACTTCCACGTGCAATGAAATTTGCTTTGAGTTTTCTCTCTATGGACTCTTCGGATTGTTTCATGATGCGTACAGTCGATCAGCCTTGCTGTTCCACATTTTTTTTGAAATGGCACAAAAGGGGGGAGACTGGGTGGGGCAGCAAGTAGTGGCAGGCTTGCACATGGCCGACAGCAGCAGTTGAACCACTGCCCAATGGTTTGGAAGGAAGCTGATACTACCACTATTACTGGTAGACAGGGGCACAATAGGATGTCACTTCCTGTTGTGATGTCACTTCCAGGACAACATTTTGCCCTCTGCACTGGGCTACACTTTCATTACCTACCCTGCTCTTGCTGGTATGGAGTAGGCTTGCCAACTGACTGCAGTTCTTGGATATTCCCCCCCCCCAACGTGATGCAATGCAGTTGGCAAGGAGGTCTGTTAAAATCTTCAGAATGGCTTTCAGTGGTTGCCTGGAGATTGATGGTGATTTATGGATGCTCCGTGTCAGTCCTGAAAAGTTATAAACCCTATTACAAAAGATCCAGGGGTGGAATCTCTAATTCAGCCAAGGACTCAGAGCCACTGTCGGCTCCCAGCATACCCGGGGGTGGGGCGATGTTGCTGCACTCCCAGGGCGGCTGCCCAGCCTCTGTGCATCGCCTGGCCACACCTCCCTGCACCCAGAATTGCTCCCAAGGGATGGCAGGGGGCCCCAAAAGCACACAGGTTTTTCCATACCACTGCGCCTTGCCACTGCCAGCACCTGCCGCACTTGCCTTCCCTGCGGCACCCTCCCTCTGCAAGGACCCAACCTGGATGACCCCTGATCTCACCTCTCAATGGTGTAACCCAAACACCAGGGCTGTGTTCTGCCAAATTCCCTGCTGGACCTCCCCGAAGGCCCCAATGCGCACACTAGGCTAACTAGTTTCCCCTCCAGAGCAGCCTCAGAGATAGGCGAGAGGGAGGGGGTTCACTCACCCACTGGGCCTCCTCTCTTCCAGCAGCTTGGCTTGGAATCACTGGCTGGCCAGCCTTCTCCAGACTGCCCTCATCACTGGCTTAGCTCAAAATACCCTACCAACAAACCTCACCACCAAACAATAGGCAGTCAGCTTGCCTAAGCTAAAACTGCCTCCTCCACTTGGTGGCTCCAGGGGCGTGGCAGCCATACAACTGTTCCCCACAGTTATTCCCAACAATGAGCTTACCTTAGCCAGTCTTTCAGCCAGTTCATCAGTCCATTCGACAGTCCTTTGGGCAGTCAGTCCAGCCAGCACTCCATCTGTCCGGCCAGCAATCTGTCTGTCCAGCACCTGCCTGGTGCTAATCACCCTTCCGTTAATAATCCAGTTTTGCCAGCACCTACCTGGTGCCCTTCTCCAGCACCTACCCAGGTGCTTTACTGCAGCTCCTGCCTCCCACTTTATACTGAGGCCAGCCAATCGGTGTCTGTTGTTGGGCAGGCTTTACCATCAGCCACACCCATCTGCACCTGTGCTAACCTCCCTTCTGAGCCAGAGCCCTGCAGCTGTGTTCCTGCTGCAGGAGTTCTGGGATTAACCCCATAATCCCTGGTTTACCTGAACAAGGGGCCATTGCTGATACCATTCCCTGACTCCTTGGGGTATCTCCTGCCTTTTCCAATACAGGCTGTATCATCCATTAGGCTGAGTAGGCTGAAGCCTAAGGGCCCCACAGGGACTAGGGCCCATCAGGTTGGCATGTCTGGGTGTCAGCCTAATGTATGGTCTCCATTCGACCCCTGTGGACTCCCATCCAGCCCTCCAACTGGCAAGAGACTACAGCAAGCCTGGCTTGGCAAAGGCAAGGCTTTCAGAGCTCTCCCATGTGGGGCAAGCCCCAACTCCAGGGAATGAGCTGGGCTGCACATGGAGGCTGAATCGCTGGGAAGCTTCTACGCAAGCCTGGGTCCCTCTGTTTGTGTGTGTGTGTGTGTGTGTGTGTGTGTGTGTTCCCCTTTTAGGAACAATTGAGAAGTGCCTGGCTTTTCTGGGGTTTGCTCCTCAGATGTCTGCTTGTATTTCTGCTGTTTTAGGAGGGTTGGGGTGCAGTGGCATCTCTACAGGGAGGGCAGAGCTCTAAGTTTTGCAAGGAGCCTTACCCTGTCATGCAAATCCCTCCTCTCCCTTGCTGCTGTAGCCAGTAAGCAAGCCAAGATGTTGCTTTTCCCTGTGAGGATTGGCTAAAACGGTGCAGGAGAGGAGTGATTTCCACAGCAAGGCGAGGCTTCTTGCAAAACTTAGAGCTCTGCCCTCCCTGTAGAGATGCCACTGTTGGGGTGGGGAGCTTCCATGCAAGCCTGGGGCTGTTTGTGAGAAGCCTGCCTGTGGCTGGATTGCCTAAGGTTAGGGGTCTTATTTGTAAGCTGCAGTGGCCTTATTTGTAAAACTGGGACTTTCATTCAGTGTGCCAGAGATTTTCCTGAAGCGCTTTGAAGGGGAGGGCAACAAATCTGGAAGCCTAGGGGCCCAGCCATGGGTTAGTACAGCCCTGCCAAACACATATCCCTACCTGCTGTTTATATTATGAGAAATAGGCCGTCTGAGCAGGAACCCTTTGTGACTCACACTGATAATCCCCTGTGTGAGTAATCTATTGAAGGACTTTGAAAATATGATTTGCAGGTCCTTTTTTATTCTGATAGTGAAATTTTTTCAGAGTAGGCATATAGTTGGCCCTTTTCAACTACAGTTTTTCCACCCACGAACTTGACTAACCGTGGATGGCCACCACGGATGAGAAGGGCCCTGCCAAACCTTAAGAAGAAATGTCCCTTTAAATCACAATTTAAAAAAAAACACTTGTCTCATCGTTGCAGAGCACCAGGCAGGCAGTCTCTGACAATTAGAGTGGCTATGTTTGCTGAGGTGCGACCCCAACTCCAACCCTTGGCCGACCCAGAATGCAATGCGGAAGCATTTAGGCTGCAGTTTTCGTGACCTGAAAATAGCAGTTCTAATTGCCAGAAACTGCCTGCCTGCCATTCTACAATGGTAAGAAAAGTGGTTTTAAAACCAAAATGTAAAGGGACATTTTTAAAAAGTGGATTTGATTATCCACAGTTTTTGGTATCCGCACGGATTCTGGGAACAGAATGCTGCAAATGCCAAGGGCTGACCTGTATGTAGAATCTCGCAATTGGTGGTCACCACCAAAGCCTTTTGTCCTATTTTCTCCGATTCTGCACATCATATTGTCCATTGCAGTAGCACATATGTTGGCTTGCAGGATATGTGAAAGTGCTTTTGATGGTGATTTCATCCAACCACAGCATTCATCAGGTGCAAATCACTATCTGCAGGAACTGCAGAGATCCACAGATGCAACACAAGCTCCCGGTGAATGCATTGTAACGAAAATAACTTTTATTTTGTTCATTGCCATATGTTCATTTTCCCCCCCTACTCTTCGCCCAGCACGGTACAATAGAAGCAAAGCAGATTTTTTCTCTACTCCTCAGGAGGAGCAATCTGCCAGTTGCATGAAGGTGGTAAGCAAAAAAATATTGTTCAGCTTGGCTCTTGGTTTCAGGTCCCAGAGGGCACCCAATGCCATTTAGCAAAAATGGGTTTAGCAATAGGACGTGCAGTATCTAGGGGTCTGTGTTGTCGCGGTACATGAACATGATGCTAATTGCATGGTCCACAAGCTACAAGCTTGAAACAAAAGGAACACTGATTATGTAGGTCTGTTTCCTGAAATTGACTGTGCGTCACAAAGAGGTGTCCAAGCTGTTTGTCAAAACCAGAAATAACAGCCCAATCCTAACGGAAATCCCATGCTGCAATCCAGTGGGGGGTCAGGGTAGCCTCTGCTGCATCTAGCAGGAGAATAGAGGTAAGGGGTACCTCTTTGGGGTAAGGGGCTACTTGGGTCTGAGCTGCCCTGTGTTGATCTTTCAGGCCCTGGAGTGGGAGAGAGGATATGGTGGTAGCAAGGATCACTGTCCCCAAACCCCTCCCATTAATCTATGGAATTCCTTGCCACAGGAGATGGTGTTGGCATCTGGCCTAGGTGCTTTTAAAAGGGGATTGGACGGATTTCTGGAGGAAATGTCCATCATGGGCTACAAGCCATGGTGGATGATGTAACCTCCTTACTTTAGAAATAGGCTACCCTAGAATGCCAAATGCAGAAGAGTAGCAACAGGATAGCCAAGACATCACCCTGCCGACAAAGGTTTCCATAGTCAAAGCTATGGTTTTCCCAGTAGCAATGTATGGCTGTGAGAGCTGGCCCATAAGCAAGGCAGAGTGCCGAAGAATAGATGCTTTCGAATTATGGTGCTGGAGAAGACTCTTGAGAGTCCCCTGCACTGCAAGGATATCCAATCGGTCCATCCTCCAGGAAGTCAAGTCTGATTGCTCCCTGGAAGGACAAATCCTGAAGCTAAAGCTCAAACACTTAGGCCACCTCATGAGGACAGTGGAGGACAGGGAGGCCTGCCATACTCTGGTCTATGAGGTCGTGAAGAGTCAGACATGGCTTAGCAACTGAACAACAACAAGCAACAGGATGCAGGCATCTTGTGTGGTCCCCAAGGCATCTGGTGGGCCACTGTAAGTCCAGGAAGCTAGTCTAGGAAGCTGGACTAGATGGGCCTATGGCCTGATCCAGCAGGGCATTTCCAACCCTCTTGGGCTGGCACAAGGGACTTGTGGTGGGCTAACTCCAGGTTAGGACTGTGCCCTTAAATGGGAATGCAACAACCAGGTAGGCAGAAGGCGCAATAGAGGGAAAGGCGCAATAGATGCCAAAACATTAACAGGAAACAGCTTCCTGTTGATGTTCTGGCAGTCCTTCCCACTACTGTGCCATCTGCCTGCCCAGTCATTGCATTCTCGTTTAGTGACCTGTAAATGTAAAGCAAGAACAAAGGAAGGTATTGGGCAGGGGCAGGGGAGAACCCTTTACATCACAGGGATCCCTCTTATCTGTGCTCACTGCCTGAGGAGTGGTGAGTGGAGCATGGAGGAACCCTCCCACCCTTCCTCGTCTCCATTTGGCTCAGAAATGGAGCCTTTCCGGAAGTGTGTGTGGGCACAATTCTAACCTGGAAATAGTCCAGCACAAGTAGGCCAGCAAAGTTTGGCTGGCACAAGGGACACCATAAAGCACATCAGAGTCAGGGAGGATGGCGCTCGTCTGTGTGCTGGCCTCCCTGACTTCCAGAGTTGTCCAAACATACTTTAGGGCGCAACCCTACCCAGCACCGGAATGGCAAAGCTGGCCGGCCAGCGCCATATCCAATGCTGGGTGGGGGGAGGCTGGAACCTCCCCTGGCAAGGGAGCATGCACGCCCTTACCGTAGGGGAGGCTCCAGCCTCCCCTATGCACTCCTTGGATCTGAGGAGACCGTGCGGCCTGAATCTGTGGTCTGCCCATGTCCCACCCTCATCCCGCCCACATCCCGCCCTCCTCCCGCCAATCCCTGAGGCACCCTGTCAAGGTGCCTCCCTCGTGCCGGCCGGCTGCGGCCGACGCGAGGGAGGTGCTGTGCGGGCCCAACAGGTCTGGGTGACTGCAGGCCCAGGATCGTTAATCAGACTTCTGTCTCCTGGCTCAAAGATGAATCTAGAAATTTGACATGGAGAATCTTCTTCTGGAGATTGTTTTCTCTCACGTTGAGAACAACACACTCTGCCTACCCTCATCTGCAGGGTTATCTGAGACACTGACTTACAAATTGCGGCATATGGGTCATTATCTTTTCCAGAAAGGAGGGAGATTAGGGACCGATAAAGCCCAGGAATGCAGGTGGCTCTGAATTCAGTGCCGGCTCAGATTGTCCCAGGGCTGTGCTGAGTTTCCTGCGACTATGCAAATCTAGCTTTTGACTACAATAAGTGCAGCACAGCGGGGAGTTCGTGCGAGCCCCCAAGCTACTGTGTATCCAGCAGAAATTGTTCATTTCAGTCGGTCACAGTAAATTTGAAGTCCAAGGCTTTTAACGTTTTCTGCACTGTTAACTGCTACTTGCTCCACAGAACGCAATTGAATTACAGTCGTGTGTGTTGGATTTCGGGGGGAAGGGGCTAAGAGGCCCACTGAGCCAAATTGCAGGGCAGTGTAAACGGACGTTTGACCCATCTTGATTCCAGAGGACTTGGATCTTCAATCTCCACCAGTGCAAGGAAAAGCAGGGCTACTAAGCTGTACTGATGGAACAAACCATTCAATCACTTCATTTGTATATGCATGTTTTCTTTTTTTATACTTAATACGACATTGGTGTGACAGTCTTCAGGGCACAAACCTGGAGTAAGGCTGAAACAAGTCCCTTGTGCCGATGCAGGAGTGTTACAAATGCACCATAAAGTGTGTTTGGACCACTCTCGGAACTAGGGAGGATGGCTTATGTCCATGTGCTGGGCTCCCTGACTCCAAGAGTGGTATGAATGCCCTTTACGGCACATTTGCAATGCTCCTGGACTGGCAGAAGGGACTTGTGCAGGCCTAACTCCAGGTTAGGATTGAACGTTTGGAACTGGCTTCATTGTCGTGCCATTTTCTTGCACCTAGGGAGCTATAACTGTTTGGGAGAGTTGAAATCAGGGGCGTAGCTGAAGAAGTGCAGGGGGTGCAGTTGCTCTGGGCAACAAGCTTTAGGGGGGCAACAAGCTGAGCTTGACATTAATGGCCAACATCGTGAAAACCTTGGAATGCATGAATAATACCATCATGTTATATATCATTGGAATGTACATTTAATGCAGAATGCAGTGAAGCAAACCCGAGTGTAATATCTTTACTCTGTCAAAAGTTATGGCCATAAAACCAGAGAAAATGACATTACAACTGTGATATCACTTCCTGTTATGTCACTTCTGGGGCAACACCGCCCCCTGCACTGGGCTACACTTTCATTAGCTATGCCCCTGGTTGACGGGGATCTTTGAGAGACAATTGGCTTCATCATAGGACTACAGTTTGTGCTGTCCCATCACCTGTGACATCAAAACTAAATTTGAAAGAGGTTGATTGTTTAGTGGGAGGGCAGTTTTAAGTATGACTGTGGACGTCTGCACCTAGCAATGACATCGTGATAGTGCTGGGTGCTTCTCATGGGGGGCTGTGTTTGTTTCAGTGGCCATGGAGGCAAAACCCTCAGCCTTGAACCCTACTGCTCCTGCTCATCACCAGCATTGACCAAACCCTTTATACTGAGACCTGCTTTATGGGCTTGTGTGGCCCTGCCCCTTTCCCTCCCAGGCCCCTTCTCCCAGGTGACTCTGTTGCCCCAGCAACCTGCCTTGGAAAGAGGCATAAGTAGTCACAGGGCTTGGCTGGGGCCCATGTTCTGGCTGCAGTTCCAGAGTTCAGTGCTCTGGAGTTCAGGACTGGTTTGGTAGAAGGACTGAGTGGCCCTGCCAGAGGGTTCAATGGCTGTATACACGGGGTGGAAGGCCCTCCCAGGGGCTTGATGGGGCAAGGCCGGGGGCAGAAAAGCTGGTCCTGGACAGCCCTTTAATGCTATGCCTATGCCTTTTCCTAGAGCTGCAACGGACCACACAGACGCTCTGGGCAGTGACGTCACAACTGGTGCCCCAAGGCAGTGACGTCATGATGTCCTGTGATGTCACTTCTGGAATCTCCTCAGGGCTGGGCCTGCAATGCAGCTGCAATGAGCACTCTGCCCTCTGGGGTCTCCCTGGAGGAGGGGCGCTTGCCGCAGCCAGTTGCGTGCCCAGTCCCATCTCCTCTGGAGGCCGGGAGCCTTCAGAGGAGAAGGAACAGGATGTGTGATTTGGCGGCAATGACCGCCCCGCCATCCTTCTGTAACCAGGGTGGAGCCTCGGGGTAGTCATGTGCCCCCACTTGGCAGAGGCCCCGGGGTGGGTGCCCCTCAAGCTCCACCCTGGGTACTGCTCTGTCCTTCCCTCTCTTCAATTTCTACCCTGTTCAGACGCATTCTCTTGCTCATCTGACATGGGGCGCTTGCCCTACGACACTTTCCTGTTTCAGAACCATCTGCTAATGGTAAGATTGTCCGGGTCAGATATGAAGTTGGCCTATCAGGAGTGAGGTTCCGCAGTGCTCTCTAGTTCCTGTACAAAGAGGATCAACTACAGTGGTTCCCAAACCATGGGTCGGGACCCATCAGTGGGTTGCGAACCAATTTCAGATGGGTCACGAAGCACCTAGAGCAGCCATTTTGAAAATATGGGAAGATGGGATGCTGGAAAGGGGGAGGGCTGTGTGGTTGTTTTGGTTGTGTCTGGGTAGTATGTAGGCTTTTTTTTCTTTTCTGATTCACTTTGCTATTGGAAAATGGCTGAGGAATAACCCAACTCATTGCTGCATTCTCAGGAAAGCAGCAGGCTCTGGCATCACAAAGATGGCACCTCCAGCCATGACAACACTTCTGGTGAGTCCTGGACAGATTGTCATTCTAAAAAGTGGGTCCCGGTTTGAGAAACGTTTGAGAACCACTGATCTACTATATTTGATCTTTTTCTTCTTGTTTGTGTTCTTCCAGCTTGTGCAGGAAAGGTCTCATCCCCCTTGGCTGCTGTTATGTTTCATTACCACCTGCCAATCTCATCCCCAGTTCTTTTTGTCACACTTCAGCATCACAAATTAGCGTGATTAAGAAATGTAACCTCGAATGGTGGGGCTGCAGAGAGACGGCGAGAGGCAGAGCGACACAAATAGAAGCAGGCTTGGCTCTCAGCCATTTCTGGGGGACAAAGTCAACACGCTGAAATCTGCAGCAGTTCTGTTTTTTTTGGGGGGGGGGCGCGGGCCCCCCAGAACAGACTCCTGGCCCACAAGAAACTGGAACACTATGCAGAGAGAAGTGTTAGCTCAACTTACTTCAAGCAAGTTTCTTAACTTTCTGGTTCACTCCCGTATAAACAAATGGTTGACATTTGTTTCTTGAAATCAAGCAAACTGGTGTGTTGTGATTGGAGGAGAAATTGTTTCTGGAGGGGCCATTATCAGAACAGGTTGGCCCTCCTCAGGGGCAGCTCTAGGAGAGGCAGAGCCCAATGTAGGCCATTCCCATGGGGCCCCTCACCCTCCCTACAGGACCCCCCCCCCACACACAGTGGTGTCATCCTACCGGTACGCTGGGCGGGACATCCGGGTGATTGGCAGCCCCCCGTCGCGTACCGCAGCGTTACGCCATTTGCGTAACCAGTTACGCCGCTTGCGTACGTTACGCAAACGGCGTAACGCTGCGGTATGCGACAGGCGGGCTGCCGATCACCCGGATGTCCCGCCCAGTGTACCGGTAGGATGACACCACTGCCCACACACCAAGAAATGCACTTGTGATACTGAGCATGGCACCTGGAAGTCGTAGGTGGTGACATGATGACATCACCACCAACTGCTTCCAGGAGGCCCATTTTGAGCCATTTAGAGGCAGGGGCAGGTGGGAGGGCCCAAAATAAAGCTGTTCGGCTTGCCCCACTGGCCCGCAGCCCACACAGGTTCTGTCTGCTGCAGCAGGCAATATGCTCACTGCACTGGTTTGGATTCCCACAAAGTGTGGGGCCAATGTGATGACATTGGTCACATTGGCTGAAGGCCGGCCCTGACCCCTGCTTTTCTGTAGGCTCAGAACCTGTGGATTTGCCCCAACGCAGGTCAGGAGGGCCTCACTATATCTCTGGGACTTGACCAGAAGACTCTTCCAGTTACACTGGGAGGGAAACCTCCTGAGGTGCAGAGAAGCTATGTACGGCCTCCCCACATCTCTGGACACAACTGGAAGGCACCAGAAGGGTCTTCTGATGGTGTGACCTGCTGATCTGATTATCTGCGTGTTTCGATATCTACGGTGTCTGGGAGCTGATCCCCTGTGGATACTGAGGTCCAACCTGTATGCCTCTGAATGCAAAGCAAGCAAATTACGTATTGTCTCCCTTACAATTTATGGGAGAAGTCTCCACCCTGCCTGCTATAATGATGGACATTTTATAAACCATAATTATGATAGTGGCAGTATTTGCACAGCAGGGATTTGCATTGATTTACAAAGTTGTCTGTGGATTTACATTGAGCCCATTCCAATCATTGAACTCTTTATGGAACTCATTTGCATCCTACCTTTGCTCGCATAAGTCTTCAAAGTGGCTTCCAAATCTGACGAGACAAATATAATCCAAGAACCTAAGTAGAAATAAGAACTGAATAAAAATCACTTTGAATACATACAGCAAACAACAGCAACAACAAAAATACTTTATCCATCAAATGCTTTTTAACTTGCTCCCTAAACCATAGTTCAGCTGGTGCCGATGGATGGATGGATGGATGGATGGATGGATGGATGGATGGATGGATGGATGGATGGATGGATCGATCGATCGATCGATCAATCAATCAATCAATCAATCAATCAACAGGTACTTATATACCGCTTTTCAACACAAAGTTCACAAAGCGGTTTACAGGAAAATAGTAATAATAATAAAGTTAAATGGCTCCCTGTCCCAAAGGGCTCACAATCTAAAAATAAGGCAGACCCCCAGCAACAGCTACTAGAAAGACTGCGCAGGGGTGAAGAGGGACAATTACTCTCCCCTTGCTAAACATAAGAGGAACACCACTTGAAAAAGTGTCTCTTGCCCAGTTAGCAGGGGTAATGATGATTTCTGGGTAGACTGTTCTACAAAGGGGGTACCACCACACAAAAAGCCTTATTCTTGGTTGCCCCTTGCTTAAACTTTGCAGGCAGGAGGCATCAAAAAATCACACCTTGGAAGCTGATTTAGGGCACAATCCAAACCTGGGCAGGCATTTTCTAAACTGCAAGGGTTTTTACAAATCACAAACAAAGTTCTAATCTTTCAAGAACAACTACATGCGATGACACTTTTATCATCCAGTCCTTCTTTCTCGCCGCACGATTGCCTTTCACTGGCTGATAATCTGCTTCTTTGCTCTCACCAAAGAGCAGTTGGCTGCCCAGCACAACTCCCCCTCTCACAGGCAGCTGAGACGGCTCGTATCTAATCAGCTGCATTCTCGAGATCTGCCGCACACGGAAGCTTCTGGTGGTTTCAAACTAGCGACCTTCAGATCTTATCTTCGGGCAATTAGTGCAGCTTTAACCCTCTCAACCAGACCTTCTGTCCAATTAATGCCTACATTAATGAAAATGTAGTCTGGAGGAGAGGGCAAAATGATGTCCTGGAAGTTACGTCACAACAGGAAATGACATTACAGTTGTACATTCTTGGTTCTTTGGCCATACCTTTTGCTAGAATGAAGGTATTACACTCTAATTCATTTCATTGCATTCTATATGAAATTCCTCATCTAATGATATATAACATGACAGTATTATTCCTAAAACTGCGTTTTTTACATGACAGTTGTATTTTCATTCTCTGGACATCATGTTTTATAGAGTAAAGATATTACACTCTCGTTTGTTTCATTGCATACTGCATCAAATTCAACATGGAATGGAATATAACATGCTGGTATTATTCATACAGACCAAAGTTTTCACGATTTTGGCCACTAATATCACTCAGTGCTGCCCCCCTAAAGCTTTTCACCCAGTGCAATTGCACCCTCCTGCATTTCTTTAGCTATGCCCCTGTTTGACTTTCCATATTTATCATACAAGTTTTCAGATGCTCTCTAAAACAATTGCTGAAGCACTGCCTGAACAGTAATTACAGATTGTGTATCCCCAAGAGAGAAACGTGACAGTCAATGCAAAAAAGAAAAAAAAATCCACATTCTGCCAAAGGTGGTAGTGGGGGAAATTATATCCAGATTACCATCCTTTTAAAATTAAGACGGTTAAAATGGGAAGCCAAAATCTTGGAGAAAATGACTGCAGAAACAAATGGCTGTCATTATTGCAACAAAAGCCTGATATTAAATAGTGGGCGATAAAAGAAGATTAAGAGAGGTGTGTTAGAAATTACATTAATTCTATCTAGGTGAAGGGATTATTTTTTCTTAAATGCTTGAGAAAAATGACAGCTAAATGAGATTGGAAAATGACTTGCAGGAGGACAATTTTTGCGTTTTCTTTAATGCCGCAGGAAACTTTTAACACTAAATCATATTAAAGGTTTACAGTTGCTGTTGTGTGACTGGGAAAGGAAGTCCCGTGGTGTGACACGTGAAGGTCAGATATTTTCCTCTCTTCTCCCCTCCTTTTGTGTGTGGGGGCACATCCCTAACCTGGAGTTAGGCTGGCATACTTAGGCCAGCAAAGTTTGGCCAGCACAAGCAGTGGTGTCATCTACTCACGCAGAGACGGAACGCTGGGTGGGATGTACTTTTGACTGGCAGCCTGGTCCGTGCGGTTCCGCTGCCTTCCCCCCACCACGCGGGCTGCCCTCGGTCGCCGTGCCCCACCGCTGCTCGCCCAGCTCCGTGATGGACACGAGGGGGGCGGGGGGCGCGCGCTGGGTGCCTGGGCGAGCAGGAAGGACGGCGGAAGCGAACGGGCAGGCAGCCAATCAAACGTAAGTCCCGCCCAGCGTTCCATCTCCGCGAGAGTAGATGACACCACTGAGCACAAGGGATATAATATCATTAAGTGTGTTTGGACCACTCTTGGACTCAGGGAGGCCAGCACGCAGACGTGCGCCATCCTCCCTGACTCAGAGAGTGGTCCAAATGCACTTTATGGTGGCCCTTGTGCTGGCCAAACTTTGTGGCATAACTGTGCCGGCCTGACTCCAGGATAGGATTGCGCCCTGTGTGTTTAAGGATAGAAAGGGGAAAGCTGGGTGGTCAGCATTGTAATTTTGTATACAAATGTTCAGCATTCAGGTTATAACGCACATCATGGCTACACATTATTTATTGTGCACCTTTTTAGCCTACCCTTCCTTTAAGGAATTCAGGGTGAGACAACCTTGTGAAGTAGGGAAGGCTGAGAGATTGTGACCCACGGTGACCCAGGAAGCAGAGGCAGATCAAAGGGGGGGGGCAAATCTCTAAGTTTTGCAAGAAGCCTTACCTTGCAGTAGAAATCACTCCTCTCCTGCACTGTTCTAGCCAATCCTCACAGGGAAGAGCAACTTTTTGGCATTGCTTACTGGCTACAGCAGCAAGGGAGAGGAGGGATTTGCATGACAGGGTAAGGCTTCTTGCAACACTTAGAGCTTTGCCCTCCCTTAGATCTGCCTCTGCCAGGAAACTTTGTGGCCGAGCGGGGATTTGACCCTTGATCTTCTAGGTCTAAATCCAACTCCCAAACCTGTACACTATCAGCCCTTATCTTACTGGTGAGCCCCAGCTCACCCCAATCATGCCCTGCTGAGGGATCTATTGGGATGGCAGCCATGGCTGTTTTTTGTTTTGTTAGCATCAACAGTATTCCAAAGGTTTCATCCCTGCCTTTCTCAGGCTACTCAGGCTACAATATCTGGGAGCCAAATCCATGTACAAGCATCAACGAGGACAGCCCCAAGAAGTACCGTATGTGCTTTCCCCTCAAAATACCTGCAAGGGGCAGCACAGTCTTTTCCCTGTTGTTGCTTGTGAGTATTTTGAAGGAAAGGCCATGCATATTACGATCATAGCACTGTCATACATGAGGCAGGACTGGAAGGAAAATTAGATGTGTAGTGCAGTGTTTCCCAAACTGGAGGTTGGGACCCACCAGTGGGTTGTGAGCAGTGGTGTCATTCAAATGATTTAGGAACAGGAACTCACTATTGAGTTCAAATTCAAATGTTGGAAAACAACAACAACCTGGAAGCAGCCACAGAGCCCGTTAGGATCTGGAACGCCCATTCTGGTCCGTTCCCCCTGAATGACATCACTGCCTTCTCCCCAGTGGGCTGCAGACTCACAAGAGCGGCTGCTGACTCCACGTGTGTGGCTGGAGGAAGCGAGGAAAGGGGATGTGCAGGACGGGACTTCCCCACTGCAGCCCTTTCCCCTTCGCCCCCCTAGGAATCCGGAGTCGCTCCCTTTAACCCTCTGAGTGCCGGCCAACCAAGAAGAAAAGCTCTTTACAGAAGAATTGGGAGGGGGCAGGAGGGAGAGTGAAGTGGGCGGAGTCAGCCCTAATTTTAACTAGTGGAACTGAGTTTCCCCGTGTTCCCCCTGCATGACATCACTGGTTGTGAGCCAATTTTGTTGCAAAATATTCTTGAAGCAAACAAAAGACACTTTGAAAGCACCCTTGCCTGATTTGCAAAAGAAAACCATGTGCTGAGATGCTAACCCGTGTATGAGGTCATCTTCATACCCCCAAAATTAAATGTCATATTTTCGGATTAGGAATTGGCATGCTGTAGATCACGCGTGAAGCCAGTTTCAACCTTTTGTCTGGCCCGGAAATCCCTGTCATTGCATCTTGCTCGGCGGTTCAACTTTATGTGTATCCAGCAATGACTGTAAAGGTTGGGAGGAACAGTCCTTGAACAGTACCCAGATTTTGAGGGAGAATTAGCAAATGTCCACACACACACAGGGCGGGCTCTAAGAGTGGCGGGGCCCAATGCAGGCCACTCACGAAGAAGAGAGTTTCTGGTGCCACATGCTAAGTGCATCACCTGGAAATAGTTGGTAGTGACATGATGCCCGTCACCAACTGCTTCCAGTAGGCCCATTTGGGTCCTCTGCTCACCCCACTGACCTAAAGCCCATAGAGATCCTGGCTGCAGCCACAGGCGATATGCCCACTGTGCTGGTGCGGGGACATCCAAAGTGCAGGGCCCAACATGATGACATTGGTCACATTGGCTTAAGGCCAGCCCTGCATGCACACACACATACGCACTTTGCTATAGCAGAGTTGCCTAGGTCTTTGGAATGGAAAGGGAAGGGGGAAAACAAAGACTCTTCCCCCACTGCTCTTCCTGTTTTCCACTGGCACTGCTCCCGTGCATGCTTGCGGTGGGCACTGGATCTTGCCAGCATGAGCCATATCAGGAATTGTTGACTAGCTGCGGGTCTACACCGGTGATTTTCAACCACTGTGCCATGGCACATTGGGGTGTCCTTGCGCCGGGGTGGCGCCAGCCTCCCCAAAGCAGCACTGGATATGGCGCTGGCTGGCCAGCCTTGCCATGCCATGCTGTCAGTCATTTTCCAATAGCAAAGTGAGAGCGCAATCCTAACCTGGAGTTAGGCTGGCACAGTTAGGCCAGCAAAGTTTGGCTGGCACCAGGGCCACTGTATTCAATCAATCAATCAATCAATCAATCAATCAATCAATCAATCAATCAATCAATCAATCAATCAATCAAT
>JAJKFI010000099.1:3714042-3724451 GCA_029204185.1 Lerista edwardsae | reverse complement strand
AATCAATCAATCAATCAATCAATCAATCAATCAATCAATCAATCAATTGTATTTATATACTGCTTTTCAACACAAAGCAAAGTGTGTTTGGACCACTCTCGGAGTCAGAGAGCATGGTGCACATTTGTGTTGTGGCCTCTCTGACTCCAAGTGTAGTCCAAACACACTTTATGGTGTCCTTTGTGGTGGCCAAACTTTGCTGGCTTAACTGTGCCAGCCTAACTTCAGGTTAGGATTGTGCTCTGTATCAGAGAGAAAAAAGCCTATTGACAACTTGACACAAACAAAACAACCACACAGCCCTCCCCTTTCCAGCATCCCATCTTCATATTTTCAGTATGGCTGCTCTAGCTGCTTCGTGACCCACCTGAAATTGGCTCGCGACCCACTGGTGGGTCCCGACTCACAGATTGGGAACCACTGGTCTAGGCTATTGGGGTACCAAATGGTAACCCAGTGACTGCCAAATCTGGGAGAAACTGTCTCTTAATATTTAGGGATGGTGCTGATTTTCTTTGTTTCAAAACCCTTTTAGGAGTGTGTTGCATTGGTTGGAAAAACCAAAAAAATATCTCTCCAATGTGATAATTCTCTTGAATATCCAGAATCTCAGGTTCTGTCATGATGACATTTTTTCGCAGGCGTGAAAGTTTTTTTGCATGAAAATAACGAGAAGGCAGACAACAAAATGTATTGATGAGCTGCCAACTTGGATAGAAATGGGTTGCATCCATTTCACACAATAAGTAAGAACACGATGCAGACATTTTACCGGGGCTTGTAAATAATTGCATGCCACGCTTCAATACTTATTTATTTATTGGCTTTCAAGAGCCGGCACTGCGTGTGTTGCTGTTGGACAAGACAGGCAGGGTTCTGTGAACGGCTAGGAAGTTGTACTCATTGAGAGTTGCTCAGATGTGCGTAATGATGAACTCATTAGTTGGTGCGTGAGAAGCTCCACAAAAAGACATTGGCCTTAACCCATCACCCAAAATGGACTCATGTTCGCTTCTGTGTGGAGAGATACTCCCTGTTCTCCAGCATTATGACCCAGGTAAGGCCTGGGTTTAAGACGGCTCATTATTCTACAAGCGGTCAATGGAATCAGCATCCAACAAACAAGGCCAAGTTGCTTTTGCTGGAGGAAATTGTGTGTACTTCTTTCCCTGGGTGTTTTGATTATTGCATGCGCAATCCTAACCTGGAGTTAGGCCGGCACAGTTAGGCCAGCAAAGTTTGGCTGACACAAGGGCCACCGTAAAGCACGTTTGGACCACTCTCCCAAGTCAGGGAGGATGGCGCATGTCTGTGTGCTGGCCTCCCTGACTCCGAGAGTGGTCCAAAAAAACTTGGGAGGATCAATTTGTACATTGTTCCCTGGTTGGATTTGCAGAGTTGGGCCACATTTTCTGGTTTGTTAGGAGCTGGTTCCATTGACACAAGTACGCTTTTCACATGTGAGTTCCCTCTTGTGGTCAAGGTAGAACATTAATATGATCACCACTCCTCTTCAGTGTCCAAACATTAATTGTGGCCCCTCTTTCTTTCACACCCATGCTCCCCAACTGTATATGCTTAATATGTAAATTGCAGCTGTTTTATTATGGTATTTCATTGGTCTACTGTAAATGTGGGCATAAGCGTGGTAATCTAATTACAATCAGCCCTCTCTATCGGCGATCTCGCTATCTGTAACCTCTCTTATCTGTGAGAGGAAGAATTGGTACTTTCCTTGTTTTGCTACTTTCCTTGTCTGCACTTTTGCCCTCGTTATCCACTATGCACAGATCTTCCAAGGGCTGCAGGGACCTTCAGAGTGGTACCTATGACCAGCAATGACCCCTTCAAAATTGCTGGCAGAAGCATCCACCAGCCATGTTTAAAGGGTCCAGGTGCCATTCTGAAGATCCCTGCAGCCTCTGGAAGGTCTCTGCAGAATTCAAGATCTTTTGGCACTTCCTGCTGCACTCTGTTGGCTTCCTGAGAGTCTCTGCTGGATCCTTCTGATGGCAGATAAGGTACCACTTATGCCTAACTCCATTGATCCCATAGGATCAATGCTTTGCTATTTGCGAATTCGCTATCCACAAGGATTTCCAAGAACCTAAGCTCAAATACTTTGGCCACCTCATGAGACGAGAGGATGCTTTAGAAAAGACCCTCATGCTAGGAAAGATTGAAGGCAAAAGGAAAAGGGGGTGGCAGAGGATGAGATGGTTAGATAATGTCACTGAAGCGATGAACATGAAATTGGGCAAACTCTGGAAGGTAGTGGAGGACAGGGAGGCCTGGCGTGCTGTGGTCCATGGGGTCGCGAAGAGTTGGACACGACTTAGCGACTGAACAACAACCCTAGCAGATAATGAGGATTGACTTGATGAAAGTTGGGGTGCCTCAGGCCCCCGAATGGGGCTGGGTAGCACCCCAGAACCCTGGGCTCACCCTGGGAACGAAAAGAGCCTGGGTCTGGTAGCAGAGACCGGTTGCTGCTTAAGCCGGTTCTCTCCAGGCACGGCATGTCTGCTCTTTGAGGCAAAGAAGAAGTCACAACACATATTCCTGTCTTTAGATAAAAGGTTTGTATTGCAAATTAGCTCGTAGTCAGGTTCCAGGCAACAGATCAAAGGTCCAGTACATCAAGGCAGCAAAAAACAGGATACATCAGATGGTGCCGCGGTGCGTAGTACAAACGGACAGCATTTCCCCCTCCTCTCAGAACGACCCGCAAATGTACTGGGAGGCTGCCCTTGCTTAAATCCTAATTTCCTGTTCCCAGCACCAATCAGGGCTCTGACTCCAATCAGGCCGTCCATGGAGGACGTGTCACACTGCAGTCCCTCCTAGTACACAGGTGCATTAATTAATGCCAGAAAATGACAAGCAGGTGCATTACTTTGCTGGCCTGTTGCCATCAGAGTTGTTCACAGAGGGAACAGAGTAGTCTAGGCTTGGGCCCACATTTTGACCAGTCCTGACATCACTGTACATGGAATGCCTTGTATTGTGTCCAGGATCCGCCCAGACCCCGGCCTTCCCAGGATCCGATGGCCGCCTCCGTGGATGAGGAACGGCAGCAGCCTCCAGCCTCCCACCAGGGCCCAAGCAAGGCCCTCAGGGAAAACAGGAGGACAACTGGCCAGGGCAAGCCAGGACAAAACCCTGGGGACGGAGAATAGGGTCGGGATCAGTGATGTTATTTAGGGGGAACAGACCAGAACGGGCGTTCCGGATCCTAACGGGCTCCGTGGCTGGTTCCAGGTTCCCGACAAGTGCCAATCAAAAGTGAGTTCCTGTTCCTAAATCATTTGAATGACACCACTGGTCAGGAGTGATCCTGCAAACCCCTGTGCACTTCTGGGCCGGTAGGCCTGTCTCAGGAGGAGAGGAAGGGGCGGAGTCTCAGGGGCGGGACCTGGCCATAAAACACAGCAAGCCGCCAGTAGTGAGGGCAGTCATGTATGGGAAGGCAGAGCGGGAGGTGGCGGAGCAACAGCCTCCTACTCCCAGGGTAAAGGACCGAGGGTGAAGCAACCCCCTTTCCCTGCAGCTGGGCTGAAGCTGACTTAACCTGCTTGAACCGGCTGGGCCTTCCTGGGGCTCCCCACTTCCTCTTGTCAACAGGTACTGACGCACCTGGTGGGGTATGAACCCCTTTGGACCCTTCGAACCTGCCACCCCAGGACTGGGCCCACTCTGGGGATGTGGCATATCGATACGGAATCATTCTGGTACCAGACATTTGTGTTTGTGCTAGTGAAGGCCGTAATGAAATTCATGCTTAAGCATTTATTTGAGGCAGGGATCAGATGTTCGTAGAATCAGTTCATTCTCAGAAAGAAATATAGAAATCATGCTCTCTGCTTGGAATTTTTGTCTGTGTTTGTCTGGAGGAAGGAATTCGTCTGTGTTTGTCTGGAGGATTGGGGAGGGGGAGAGAACATACATATGCTATGTTTTTGTTTAACCATAAGGCTTTCTCCAGTTCAAGTATACAACAACTTATCATGCTTTATGTCCTGAGGATTAAAAATGACATTTATGGTTGGCTTCGTTGGTCGTCATTATGAATGGCGCTCATTACCAGAATTTGGTGCCTATATAATAATAGCAAATAACTTTCCATTTTATGACGCTTATCGGCTGTAGCCCTGTAGGCACCTTACTGGAACAGAGTCAAAAGCATTCCGAGATTGAAACCCGGACCCAATGAGCCATAACGTTTGTATCACGTGGACGGATAAAACAAAATAATTTGACTGTTTCCAAAGCCGCCTGCAATTGGGGGTGCCTGTAACCATGTCTTCAGAACGGAGATTCTGGTGCTCATCTTTGCTTTTGAAAGGCTCAAGGGAATGCAGAGATTTATCCTTGCAGCAACATGTTCTTCCAGCCTTAATGAAAGAATATAGCTGCGATGACATTAACCAGGGATGCCTTTCAGACCGAGAAACTAAAAAGCAAGGGGTTATTTAAGTGTATGTCACAGTCTGTGAATTTCACCCCAAGTGTGTATTAGCTAAAATGTTCAGGCTGCAAAATAGCAGGGATGAAATCCAGCAAAGGCTCTAGCGGACCCGCAGTGCAAGTTTAGGCATGCCTACTCAGAAGTAAGCTCCACTGAGGTGACTGGGACTTACTCCCGGGTAAGTATATATAGGAGGGCAGCCAGATTCTAACTAGGACTTGGAGATTGCAGAGAAATTGAATGAATTCTTTGCATCTGTCTTCATAGCAGAACTTGGGCAGATACCACAGCCCGAACAGCCCTTCCTAATGAAGGAATTAAATCAGATACTGGTTAATAAAGAAGACGTTTTAGATCAAATTGATAAACTACATTTAAATAAGTCACCAGGCCCAGATGGTATACACCCAAGAGTAATTAAGGAACTAAAGAATGAAGTTGCTGACCTCTTAACTAGAGTATGCAACTTGTCCCTTCAAACGGCCACGGTGCCAGAGGATTGGAGGATAGCCAATGTCACACCAATCTTTAAAAAAGGGAGAAGGGGGGACCCTGGAAACTACAGGCCGGTCAGCCTAACATCTGTTCCGGGTAAGATGGTGGAAAGCCTCATCAAGATAAAATCCTAAAACACGTAGAGGAACAAGTACTGCTAAAGGAAAGTCAGCATGGCTTCTGTAAGGGTAAGTCTTGCCTCACAAACCTTTTGGAATTCTTTGAAAAGGTCAACAGGCATGTGGATGTGGGTGAACCTGTGGATATCATATACCTAGATTTTCAGAAGGCATTTGACAAGGTCCCCCACCAAAGACTGCTGAAGAAACTTCACAGTCAGGGAATAAGAGGGCAGGTCCTCTTATGGATCCAGAATTGGTTGAGGGCCAGGAAACAGAAAGTGGGGGTAAATGGGCAATTTTCAGAATGGAGAGAGGTGAAAAGTGGAGTGCCCCAGGGATCTGTCTTGGGGCCCGTGCTTTTCAACTTATTCATAAATGACCTGGAGACAGGGATAAGCAGCGAGGTGGCTAAGTTTGCAGATGACACAAAACTTTTCCGGGTGGTAAAAACCAGAAAGGATTGTGAAGAGCTCCAGAATGATCTCTCCCAGTTGGGGGAATGGGCAGCCAAATGGCAGATGCGTTTTAACGTAGACAAATGTAAAGTGATGCACGTTGGGGCAAAAAACCAAAACTTTACCTATAGGCTAATGGGTTCTGAGCTGTCTGTGACAGCTCAGGAGAGAGATCTTGGGGTGCTGGTGGACAATTCAATGAAGGTATCGACCCAGTGTGCGTCAGCAATTAAGAAGGCCAATTCCATGCTTGGGGTCATTAAAAAAGGGGTTGAGAATAAAACAGGCAATATTATCATGCCATTGTACAAATCGATGGTAAGGCCACACCTGAAATATTGTGTCCAGTTCTGGTCGCCGCATCTTAAAAAGGACATAGTGGAGTTGGAAAAGGTACAGAAGAGAGCGACAAAAATGATTACGGGGCTGGGGTACCTCCCTTATGAAGAAAGACTGCAGCGTTTGGGGCTCTTCAGTCTAGAAAAAAGGCGCCTGAGGGGGGACATGATTGAGACATACAAAATTATGCATGGAAGGGATAGAGTCGATAGAGGGATGTTCTTTTCCCTCTCTCAAAACACCAGAACCAGGGGGCATCCGCTAAAACTGAGGGTTGGGAGAGTTAAAACAGATAAAAGGAAGTACTTTTTTACCCAGCGGGTAGTTAATCTGTGGAACTCCTTGCCACAGGAGGTGGTGATGGCATCTGGTCTTGATGCCTTCAAGAGGGGATTGGACAGATATCTGGAGGAAAGGTCCATCGTGGGCTATAGGCAATGATGGATTGTGCAACCTCCTTACAAAGGTGGTGGGCTACTGGTACCGGGTGCAAGGGAGTGGCAACAGGATGCAAGCATCTTGTAGTCTCATGCCTTCCTGGGGCACCTGGTGGGCCGCTGTGAGATACAGGAAGCTGGACTAGATGGGCCTTTGGCCTGATCCAGCAGGGCTCTTCTTATGTTCTTATGTTCTTAGGCATATACAACAATGGAACACAGTTCTGTTAGGTTATACGGCTGTATGGTAATGAGCATGGCGTTGCCATATATGAACTGCTACCCTTGACACCGAAGGTAAGCCGGTGGGGTGGGGATTGGGGCCTCCAGGGGGCATGGTGATGGCAGATATCGTTGGCAACAGCTCCACTGACATTCTCAACTCCATTTTGGCCCCGGCATGTCCCCTTGCCTCTACTCGGAACTGCACCAGCTAAAGAGCTACTGCAGGTCCGAGTAGACCCATAGGGGCCCAAGCAGGAGCAAGGTAAAATACATTAATGAAGGATTTACCTACCTCTTTGCTCCAACGTGGTCTTTGGACACCCACAGGAAGCAGCAGAGCTTGTGCTGGCACCGCTCTGCCCTGTGGGCGGGCACTACTGAGGAGTGGGCCCTAAGTCCCATTGGAATCCACAGTACTTTGGTCAGTCAGTATCTTACATGGTAACAGCCTCTGGGTGGAACATTTTGGGGGAGTCTAATAAAAGTGTTGCAGCACAAGCTTTTGAAGACCACTGTCCATGTCTGGACTGTTCACATCTGATCATAGCAATGTAATGGGGAACGGCATGGTAAGTATGGCAGGCAGTGCAACATGCCGCATAACGGGCTCTTCCAACTTGCCATCAGAGCCATTCTGGGCAGCAATGTCAATGAATGAGTCAGAATGGCTCCGAAGTTGAGTGGGGGGTGGTGGTCATATGGTGCATTGCAGTGCCTGTAATACTTATAACACTGCCTCCGGTAGCTGTGCAACTGTCTCTGATGCATAGACTCCGATGGACTCTGATTTATATTCACTTGGGCTATAGTACATGTCTTAGTTTTTAAGATGCTCCAAGAAACTTGGTTAGGGCCTGATCCAGAAGGCTGTATCACTTGTGGTATGTGTGTACCACTGGCAAAAATTGCATGACTGTGCTGTAAAGCACAATCCGCCCCCTGCTCTGGGGTGGCACTCAGTTCATTTCAAACCTTTATTGGCATAATCATAAAGGAAATAAATAATAAATAACAAATTCAAAAGGCAGTAGCAGAAAATCAACTCTTAATATAAGCTTAAGAACAGCCATCAAAAAGGAGGCAACTGCCTTAGTCGCATCAGTACATAGGTCATTCAATAAAAAAGGAAGAGGATTGGCAAATGGAAAAGAGGGGTCAGCAAAAATGGGTTGAAGATAGCGAGAACGAAGTGATTGAAGAGAAACACATTGTAAAAGAAGATGATAAAGAGAATCT
This sequence comes from Lerista edwardsae, assembly GCA_029204185.1. Lineage (NCBI taxonomy): Eukaryota > Metazoa > Chordata > Lepidosauria > Squamata > Scincidae > Lerista > Lerista edwardsae. The sequence continues at coordinate 3,716,674 of JAJKFI010000099.1, read as the reverse complement.
GAAACATCACGGCAAAAATGGCAAATTCTATTTTCGCGGGGAATCTTACGGAAACGACCAAGGTGGTAAGCAGTAGGAAGAATGTTTAAACGAGCCAACATGAAGGCTCTGCGAAGAAAAGGATTAGGTAACTGATAAAGATAGTTAAGAGGAGGGTTACGAAGTGGTGGCACTCAGTTAGCACCAGGGCTCAACATGGGCGGACGGCATAGTCAGTGCTCCAGCAGTGCCGGCCAATGGTAAGCCCCTTGTGGGGGGGGGGAGAGGCAGGGAGAGGAAGGAACTGGGCAGGGGGGCGGGCAGCCCTGTGAGGGGGCTTATCCCTGGCTGTGGCCCAGGCAGCCCATCACAGGGCTGCTTGATTCACTGCAGGCGGATATTCACTTCTCCCGAGGAGCCACTGGTGGCTGCCTGGCTTTTGCAGGATGCAGGAGTCACCATTTTTGTACTGCTGCTTGTGCAGAAGCTGGGCCGTTCGGGATTGGGCTGTCAGTTTGTCAAGACAAGAAGCCAAATCCTGTGCAGGCTTATTCGGGAATCAGACCAACTGAGTTTAGTGGGACTTTATCCTCAATACTGTAAATGTGCATAGAATTGCAGTGTGAGGCACATAGGATCAAAGTGATGAGCCAAATTTCCGGACCTGTGGCTACTGCTGAATGCTTAGTTTCACCAGCATTCAGAGAAATGGCAACAATAAGTATCAGAGATGCAGGAACGTTCGGTGAATGCGTCTTCCATAGTGGAACAAAGGATATCTGTAATATTTATGTTTTTCCTTGAAACAGAATATGTGTGCATATAGCATAGGAAAACTGAGAAATATTTAGCGTAGCGTGTGTGAACAATCTTTTATGTGTTGCGAATGCTGATGTGATGAGGCACGAATAATGCAAATAAAGGACAATGGTTCCATCCTTAGTAAATTTCATTGCTGAGCTTTAAGATTGGGTTGGCTCCAGGCAAAGAGCAGGGACTGTTCATCGCAAAACCTTTAATGCAGTGCTCCCCGAACTTTTAGCACCAGGTCCCACTTTTTTTCTTTAAAGAAATCACTCTGTCTCAACCCTCTAGACAAAAAATAGATATAGAAGGAAATATTTTGTTTATTAATAAATTAATAATTAAGATAATGTATAATTATAATAATACATTATTAAATAATACAATATTGATATTAATAATTTGGGTCTTAGGTCAATATTAACACAAAAATATTAATAAATTTTGGGACTGCTAGAGACCTTGCCTATAGTATGTGTAGGTAGACATTTGCTAGACTCTCCCAAGAAATGGAGTTCAAGGACTATTATTCCAGGGTACTTGCCCAGAAGGCTGAGCAACGTGTGCATTTAGGGACTTCCAGGCCAGACAAAAGGCTTCAACCGGCTTCACACATAACATACAGCACACCAGTTATTAGAGAAAATCAGGAAATGTGACATTTTAATATGGGAGTATGGACCTCATACCACAGGTTAGCTTTCTGGCTAATAATTGTCTTTGGCAACCTGGGCAAGAGTGCTTGCAAAGTGTTTTTTTTTTTTTTTTTACTGTTTCAAAAAATTTCGTGACCCATCCAAAATTAACTTGTGGCCTCTGGCGGGTCCCGTCCCATAGTTTGAGGAAAACTGCACTAGTACAATGATTACCAAGATGGCTCAGCATTTTCTGAAGTTTCCGTATGGAAGCCTCTGCACCTGTGTTTACAAGTGCTTACTGGAAATACTCAAGTACAAGTCAATCTCACAGATAAGTTTAGGGCATGTTTGGAGCCAAAAAATCATGGATTTTTCTATGACCCTCAGATAAGATGGGGGTAAAACATAGAGGGGGTTTGACTCTAATTTTGTCTGATTTTCCTTTCCTTGTTTCTCCCACTCTGAGGCCGCAATCCTAAACTGCGTTAGGCTGGCATAAGCTAAGCCAGCAAAGTTTGGCCAGCACAAGGAACACCGTAAAGTATGTTTGGACCACTCCCTGACTCCAAGAGTAGTCCAAACATGCTTTATGGTGGCACTTGTGCTGGCCAAACTTTGCTGGCTTAGTTTATGCCGGCCTAACTCCAGTTTAGGATTGCTCTCTGAGAAAGTCAGGAGTCAATCACTGCAGCCAGGGGCGAGTGAGGGAAATGAAGAGGAACATAAAACACGCCCCCTCCTAATAAGGATACAAGACAGATAGCATTGATGGGAAAAAAAAACCCCCCAGACAGATTCATACTACAGGAGAAAAGTTTAAAAACACACCACAGCATAGTAACTTCATTAAGAGTTGGGAGTTAAAAGCATGCTCAGAAGATCTCTGGACCAATATAAACAATGAAACGGAGGGCAAAGTACAGCTCCGAAAAGTTGGTTTGCAGACACTTTGCAGACAATCAACAGGCAGCTGGCGTTGACCACTGAACTGACTTGACTCCGAGGTAACAGGAGGCAACTTACAGCTCATTATTTGCAAAAAATTCTCATTTTATAGCCAGGTATCTATGGTATTTCTTAAAGCAATTTAGCTTTCACCAAATGATCAGCAAAGAGACGATATATCACAGATGCTGTAGTTCTGAGTTTAAAACTGAGAAAAGCGTGTTGCAGTTTCACACCACACACTCCAGAACTAGTGGAAACTGGCA
>JAJKFI010000099.1:3677105-3714032 GCA_029204185.1 Lerista edwardsae | reverse complement strand
GGTCCACAAGCCCCCAACTCTGCTATAAACACTCCAAATAAACAACAAAGCGGGTGCAATTTTTTGGTCCCCGGACCTGAGCCATAAACTTGTGACTATGAAGCAAAGAAGATGTCTGGCCATGGCATGAACAGACTTACCAGCAATAATCTTTACAGTTATCTCTTTCCATACTTGAAATGGGCGCATGGCTATGTACCGCCATATAAATCAATGAAACATAAAGGCAGAACTCATTCAAATTACACGTTTTCACAGGGAAGGAATAGCTATTCAATCACAGCATGCAACCCTGCCATTGGTTATTCATAGCTAATAACTAGGTGCAAGATCTCAGTTGTAATTTGTGCACTTGGATTTCAATTACGTTTTGTAGATATAATCATGCATTGTTCCTCTTGCTTTTTATCGCCCATCAATGAAGAGTTATGTGGAACATAAATATTGTGGACATTTTCTCCTGGTGGGCTGCTTGCATCACACTATTTTAGCTCTCAATAGCACCCAAACAAGAAAACTGGGTAATCTTGCTCTTGTGTGTTTGTGTGTGTTAACAAATTCTATAAAAAAATTTCTTTCCTTCTTAGAATGCCATTCCTTGTTGGGACTACCTGTGTGAAAATGCATAGGACAGCATTTCTCAAATCAAATTATGTGGATAACTCGATCTTGGGCTGGATCCTAACCCTAGTTCCGGATGGCCTGGCCGAAATCCAGGCTGCTCAAATTTGCACCACTGATTTTGGCGGCAGAAACCCAAGTACCCCAATTTGGGCTGCTTCTGTGTTAGCTAGGGGAATAGATTCCCTTTGCCCTGGTTGCACCGCAGCCAGTCCCAGCCCCATGCTGGATATGGGGCAGGCCAGCTGGCCTCCCTATTCTATCACAGAATCAGTATTGCACTCTAAGAGCACAATCCTAACCTGGTGTAAAATACTGGGTTTGTTGCAGACTCAGATCACACAAGGCAGGTGCAGTTAAGCATTTTATTATATAGCAACAGAACAAACTCAGACTGAACACAGGCAACAGGCCTAATTACAGGATTCATCTGGCTCCTAATTGGGGGGTGATTAACTCAACACTCCAGCTCTTTAGCTGAGGTTTAACTCCTTGCTATCCTCCTGCTTATATAACACCTGGAGTTAGGCCGGAGCAGTTAGGCCAGCAAAATTTGACCGGCACCAGGGTGACTGTAAAGTGCCAGTGGCGTTTCTACAGGGATGGCAAAGCTCTAAGTTTTGCAAGAAGCCTTACCTTGCAGTGGAGATCACTCCTCTCCTGCACTGTTTTAGCCAATCTTGGCGTTGCTTACTGGCTACAGCAGCAAAGGAGAGGAGGGATTTACATGACAGGGTAAGGCTTCTTGCAAAACTTATAGCTTTGCCATCCCTGTAGAAACGCCTCTGTAAAGTGCATTTAGACCATTCTCAGAGTCAGGGAGGAAGGTGCATGCCTGTGTGGTCCAAACGTACATTATGGCGGTCCAAACATATGTTGTGGTGTCCCTTGCGCCGGCCACACTTCGCTGGCCTAACTGCGCCAGCCTAACTCCAGGTTAGGATTGCACTCTAAATGTCTCACAACTAGTCCATATGACCACTGTTAGGACTTCTTTTTTAGTCTATGCAGATTTATACAATTTGCCATTTTGGTTGGATTTTTCATTAGAACATTTTGGGGACCCGGCTACATAATTCAAAAACAGTGGGCTAAACGGATGCCTCAGTTCTGCTGGAAGGTGGAAGCATCTTTGGAAAAATATAAGGAAGGAAACTACATCGGCCTCCTTGCTACGAATAGCATGATTAAGAGGAATATATTTATGGTTATCTACAGTGGCTCAGCTTGCGCAGCATGAAGTCAACTTTCAAAAGTGCCCAACTCGTACAATTTAGCTCTGCATAACAATTCATTAAAACAACACGCTCATTTCCTATCTGCGGAAATCTATGCAATCAACTCCCACCAGTGCACAAGAGCTTAGGGCATCATCTATCACTGTCACTATCTGCCCAGTCCTTAATGAAGAAATTACACACACTACAAGTTTGAACTGGGATGGAATATTCCTACTTGAAATTGTGTTGTCATGGTGCATTCACACACACACACACACACACACACACACACACACACACACACACACACACCACAACACAGACCTTCAACACATTTGGGGGTCACCCACCCAGTCAAATTATGAATGTTTGATGTATCAGACTTGTTTTCTCTCCAGTTCAAATCATGATAAGAGGTTTGCCATCATTTCAAAATTACTCACTGCCTTTTCTTCGGTCTCTCTCTTCCATTGACTCTGAAACTCGGAAAGACTGCCTTTGCCATCAGGAGCATCTGTCTCCTTGGCAGGATCCTGGGGCTCTTGTGCGCACAGTCCTGTAGTCACCTTAGGCTCTGTCATGTGGAAAAAACTACAGCTGTACTGTCTGAATTCCCTGGCCCGTTGAGATTCACCCATTAACACAAAGGTGCTTTTTTAGAAAAAGGAAAAACCCAACTTGACTCCTCTATAAAGCTCATCAGCTACAGAGCTTCCTGCTGAAGCTGATTGGGGGGGGTTTCAGTTGAGAGTGCAATCCTAGGCATGTTTACTCAGAAGTAAGTCCCACTGCAATCCATAGTTCTTACTTCCAGGAACGTTTGTTAATATATTTGAATCCCACCACTGGTTGCATCCACAGTGTTGAGCAGCCCAATCCTAACCTGCACTGAATCAGCCAGGCCAACTGGTTTGCACTGGATCCAGTGTGGGTTTTGGTCAGGAAGGGGGAAGGGAAGCAGGAAAGGGGCTTATCCTACAGCAAGCGCCAGCCTCCCCAGATCCCCTCCTCGGATCTGCTCCAGCGAAACCCCTGGTGCAAATCCAAGAGGCCCAGGAAGGGCCAACCTGGCCAGGGACAGGGGATAGGATCAGTGGCGTCATTCAGCCGGAACGCTGGGCAGGAGGAACAGGTGAGCGGCAGCCCGCCCGTTGCGTACTGCTCCATTTCGCCATCTTCCCCGCCCCCGTGGGGTGGCGAAACAGAGCGGTACGCAACGGGCGGGCTGCCGCTCACCCATTCCTCCCGCCCAGCGTTCCGGCTGAATGACGCCGCTGGATAGGACATGGCCTAGGCTGCCCAGGGTGGTCCCATGATCCTCCCCAGGCCACAGGGCACCCACAGGGCCCTCCTCTCCCTGCCCTCCCCTACCCTGAAATGCCCCCTCCTGGCCTCCCCTGCCCTCCCCAACCTCCTGCCCCAGCCTCCCTAGGCTGGAATTTCCCCCACTCACCCGGTCGGCACAGAGGCCAGATTTGGCTTCCACAGGCCGGCGCATCTTCTTGTGCTGGCCTGGTTCCCTCCTGGGGTGGCGCAGTGGCAGACATGGCATGTGGCACGTTGAGCACTCCTAGGCTGACACAGGGGAAATACTCCCCTTACTCATAGTTAAGATTGTGCACTGACCTGCTCTGTGTGGCTGTTTTAGATAATAAATGTGAACAATTGTGGTGTAAGTGTAAAGATATTTATCTTTCCATGGGACCTAATTGAATTACGGTTTACAGCCCTGTCAAGTAAGCAGTGGCTGGGATCCAGGCTTCTGATGTGCAAAAAAGGTTGGGCCATGCTTGTCCAAGGCTTAGGGTGACCTTCTAGACCAGGCCATCTGGTGACCCATTACCCCTTGACGCTGGATGCTACCAGTATGGAGGAATAGGCGGTTGCAGACATGTCATGTAGCGGGTACGCGGGGATACATGCGTACCCGTTCCTAGGATTAGGGCTGGCCCTGCCCATTCACCCGCCCACTCGTCGACTCCATCAGCGCTCCACTCCACCCCCTGCAACGTTTGAATTGCCTGCACATTTGAGTTGCCTGCATGTTCTCAGAGCCAGGCAGGCAGGCAGGCAGGCAGCGGAGCGAGGGAGACTGACGGCAGCAGCAGCGTGAGCAGGTAGGCTGCCTGGGGCTCCCTCCCGAGGAGGCGTGGCAGTTCCTGGGGGTGGTTCCTGGGTTCCGGCTATGACCTCACTTCCGGTGGGCGGTCCCCAACACAAGTGCCAATCAAAAGTGAGTACCTGTTTCTAAATCATTTAGATGCCATTACTGGCCGGGGTTGGCTTTTCCAGGTGATCCTTTAGATGGGCAGGGGGTCCTTAGCCAGTGGGGCTGACCTCTGTTTCCACCCTTGGCCATAACCTGATTTATGATTCTTTTTTATTAAAAAAATTAAGAATTATAGTAGGATGTAATGTAATGTATTAATGATCCACTTTTTGAGGTCCCCTCAATATTGGCATACCACATGGCAAGGAGAGCTGTTCTCGTTGGGATACGCAAGACACACAGCCGTGCGCCATCCCCCCTGACTCCGAGAGTGGCCCAAACACACTTGGCAGGTGTCCCTTGGGCCGGCCAAACTTTGCTGACCTAACTGTGCCGGCCTAAGGGCAGGTTAGGATTGCGCCCTAAAAATACTAACCTTGTATGTATTCAGCAGTGTAGCCAGAGGGAGGGCGGCGCTGTGGGAGCGGCCCCTCCCACTCGCCATTGGAGCCATTCCAAGCATCGACGGCAAAGCACAGGGCCACTTACGCAGAGTGTTGCAGCCCCTGCAGTACTTGCTACCCCTCCCCCGGTAACTACACTCAGTGGTGTCATTCTAATGATTTAGGAACAGGAACTCACTTTTGATTGGCACTTGTCGGGAACCCGGAACCAGCCACGGAGCCCGTTAGGATCCGGAACACCCGTTCTGGTCCGTTCCCCCTGAATGACATCACTGGCTACACTGCTGTGTATGTTTCATGATAGACACATAAAGCTCAGCGTAGGAGCCTGTGAGTGGGTTTGTGGGTGGGGGACTGCAGAGATTACTGTTGCCAAGCGTAAACCGAGAGGGCAGAGAGGGCTAGTGCAGTGATCAGCGGGGTCATTTTGCCAATGACATTATTAGCCCTGCTGGACACTATGGTGACAACCCTGGCTGCTTCTTCCTGCACTGCTGGTAAGGGCATCTGCCCTCCCCCTGCCCCTGCAAGGACCCCAGCATGGGAGAAGAAAAATGCCTGGAGATCCAGGCCCCTCCTCCAGCCTAGGCTGCAACCCCATTACCAAGTGGGAGAAATTGAGGGTGAATTGTCGCTCATCCTTCAAGGCTTTTGCAATGACCCGAGTCTGTGTCCATTGTGTTCCTGGTCTTGCGAGTCTTGCTGGAGTGAACCAGAAGCCGCTTTGGAAGAGATTAAGTAACTTACTGGACCGTCGGTCGCTGGCCTGGATCTTTGGGTAGAACAGAAGGATTGTGCTTGCTCAGCCGCAAAACAAAGCCTTGTCACTTCAGAGGCAGAAGAGATTTGTGCTGCTCTGTGTAAGATGCTCTCTCAAGGACTATCACTGTCTCTCCACCCTGGGGCGATGCTGCCTCTTTAACTGTAGGACTGGGCCAGGTAAAGCTGGGCGGTGGGGAGAGACAGCCCAGAAAGGGGAGGACCCAGGGCCACATAAGGCACCTGGGGTCAGTGATGGAAGGCCTTGGTACAGGCTACCTGAGGGCTGCCATGTGTCTGCTACCCTGAGGCCAGGGAGGAAGCTAGGAGGTAGGAGGGCAAAGCAACTCCCTCCCCACAGTTGAACCATGACCCTAGTTGGGGTCCTGCTTACTTACCCAGCAATTCTCTTTTCCTACCTCTCTTTAAAGGACCTAGACACTGGTTGAACAAATCCCTTTAATCAGAGATGGGATCTACAAATGAACAAGGGGAATGCTGGGCAGGACTTACGCGGGGCTTCCGCGTGATTGGCTGCCCGTCCGTAGCGTTCCACAGCTGCCCTGGCCTTGGGGGGCTGCCCCAGGTTAGCGCCCCCCCGCTGCTCGCCCAGGCACCCGGCGCGACCCTCCCCTGTCCCCTGCGGCAAGCAGGAGCCCCCCCCCGAGGCCAGGGCAGCCGCGGAATGCTACGGACGGGCTGCCACTCAAGTGGAAGTCCCGCCTACGTCCCGCCCAGAGTTCCCTTTGATCATTTGTAGATCCCATCGCTGCCTTTAATAGCAACACTGCCGGTGTGTGTGTGGAAAGATGGAGGCACCAGCATATTCCATCAAATAGTATAACTGAGGAGGGCTGAGGGGCACGGGGCCCTGGATTCCATGCCTTGAGGTGTGTCAAGCTGGGCACTCAAAGGGTTTGTGTGCTGCTCATGTGGCCAATGACTTTTTCCACCTTTTCTTCTAGACAGGAAAGGCGGAAAAAAAGCTATCGGCCGCTCAGAGCAGGGCACAACCATCCCTGTCAAAGAGTTCCTGTGGGTTCCTTTTGAGCAAGATATGTACCACTCCCCAGACACACCAGAATTTTTAAGATAAAAGGAAGGTTTATTAAGGAGTCATATTGACACTACAAAAAAAATCAACATTCTCTCACCACCAACATAGTGGTGAGAATAAAATTCCATATTCTTTCGGAGACAGCATGCATATGTAATAAAAATAACATCTCACTACTTTGCACCAGTAGCATGGTCAGTTATTAAACTTCTCTCAGTTGTTCTGGTGCAAGATCAATACTTCTGCTGGATAACACTGTGGTGAGCTGCCCTTGATTGAGCTCTCAGCTCATTTTATACATGTCTTAGTCTCTATCCCTTTTCAACATCCAATCATTGTCCTTCCTCTACACAGCAGATGCTGACAATCATCTCTGTCCCAGGTGGCAAGCATTTATCTCCGTTCTCTTCACTCTTTAAAGACTCCCACATATAAAGGCCAAACTCCCAAATTACTCTAACATTTTATTTAACTGCTTCCTATCTATGACAATGCCGATCATGCCATAACCTGGAAGTGATATCATCAAGTTGCCACAATTACTTCTGGGTCAGATACTTCTGGGGTGGGGGTGACATTGCGAGTTACTGCACCAGGTGCCAGAGGGCCAGCTACACCGACGACATATAGCTAGGGGTAGTTTTTTCGGTGATCAACACAGAACAGTAAATAATGAGAATTTCTACTGAAAACATTGTATAAAACAAAATTTAGGCCAAAACGCGAAATAGCACTGCTTTTGCTTATTTTGACAGAGTTTGACAAAAATTTAGATCCGTTTCACAAAAATAAAACCACTTTTGTTTATTTTTGACACAGTTTTGAGGAATCCACGAAAAGTTTTCAGTAAGGGGTCAGGAGGAGGAGTGGCAGAAACAGGAGGAAGCTTGCTTAAACTATGAACACACATGTTTATAGTTCACAGTGCATGCTGGGGCAACTTAAATGGAATGGAAGTAAGTAACGGTTTCTTGACGCTCCAAGCTGCAACCAGAGTGCAGCTTGGGAATTTTTGAGCAGGTTAGTTCTGTCTGGTGTGTGTGTGCCACTAATTGCTTGCCTTTATAGGGACATTCATCCTTATTTACTGTGCTGTTTGTACAATTTGCAATAATAATTTGGATTAAAACACACAACACTGCAATTTGCTATTTTAATCAAAAGTTTTTGGAAAGAAATATCACCCCAAAAAACCACCCACCCCTACATATAGCCCCAATAGTAAACAGGGGCAGTGTGTGCTGTGCATCTTTAAAAAGTTGTGTCCTCAAAAAGTAGACCTGAGAATTTACGTTCTTCTAGCAAAAATATTCCATTGCAACAGGCAGTAAAAGGAACATATGTTAGTGGAACGAAGGAAGCCCCAGTGCAATAACCATTGTGTGATAAAAGATGTGGAAGTGTGGAGCAACATTTCCAATGACAGTCCCATGCATTGCCTGCATGCATCGCCTACAATATTGTCATGGTGGGATATAAATTCTCCACCTGGAAGGATTAATTGGCAGTCATGTTGTTTTTCAAGTAGTCGTTCTACCTCTGGCCTTGATTCTTGAAATTATAAACATGCTACTTGGCCCCCGTGACATCTCTGGGTAAAACATGGTAGGTTATAAACACTTCAGTATTAGAAATGGTATAGAATTGTGCTTAAGTGCTTTGAAGCCAGATATCACAACAAGGTGCATTAACTTCAAGTGACACAATTTGTTTGCTTAGAAACACTCTTCAGACTCCATTCTTGGGCAGGTTTGACTCCATTTATGAGTGCCGGAGTATTGTTTGCCTTGAACTAAAACATATTTAAATGGTATCTGCACGTCCAGATAAATCACTAAATTGGACTGAAGTTGGCGGAACCTCAACCCTCCCAGAGTCTCCAACAATCTCTATTGTCTCATAGCTCTTTCTGATAAAACTCTGGCCCTACTTTGTCTTTGGGCAGTGACAGTGGTGTCATCTAAATGATTTAAGAACAGGAACTCACTTTTGATTGGCACGTGTCAGTGGGACTTCCCCACTGCAGCCCTTCCCCCTTCACCCCCCTAGGAATCCGGAGTCGCTCCCTTTAACCCTCTGAGTGCCGGCCAACCAAGAAGAAAAGCTCTTTGCAGAGGAATCGGGAGGGGGGAGGAGGGAGAGTGAAGTGGGCGGAGTCAGCCTTAATTTTAACTAGTGGAACTGAGTTCCCCCGCGTTCCCCCTGCATGACATCACTGGGCAGTGATTTGGTGTGCTGTGTGTGCTGGCATTCCTGACCAAGTTAGCTACTCCTTCCCCTAACCCAGTGGTTCCCAAACTGTGAGCCATGGGTCCCCAGGGAACCGCGGAATCAGCCAGAGGAGTTGTAGAATCCTTGCAAAAAAACCACCACCCTGTACAATGTATTATAGCGAGGCTACTTGCATCTATGCCAGCTCTGTTGTTGACCTAGCATTTGTTTTGAGTGGGAGCCATCTGAAGGTGGTTAGGATATGGCGTATATTGAAACCCCCTTGCCTCTCCCATATCATGCCTCAATCTTCTCCTTGTTTTTGGCCACCAGTTGTGCTGATGTCCAAGTGATGTCTGAGCTACATTGGTACAGGGTTTTCTGGCAGCATAGGCATCCATAGGACACCAATTGGCAGGCAGGTTTCTACTTCGGCCAAGCTACTATTTCATCACTGTATGTAGAGGTATGTAGAAGAAATGTACTGGCATTTCTTGAGGATTGGATTGGGCTTCTACCACAGTGTTTGCTATTTTTTTCAGATGTGGGGCATGTGTGGGACTCTGCATTGTCAAACTGTGATTTTAATTTTTCTTCCTGGATTTAAAAACCAAGTCTACATGTACTCTCTTTTGATTAACTCTTTCCAAAAATTTGAACAAGAGCGCAATCCTAACCTGGAGTCAGTGGCGTTTCTACAGGGATGGCAAAGCTCTAAGTTTTGCAAGAAGCCTTACCTTGCAGTAGAAATCACTCCTCTCCTGCACCGTTTTAGCCAATCCTCACAGGGAACAGCAACATCTTGGCGTTGCTTACTGGCTACAGCAGCAAGGGAGAGGAGGGATTTACATGACAGGGTAAGGCTTCTTGCAACACTTAGAGCTTTGCCATCCCTGTAGAAATGCCTCTGCCTGGAGTGAGGCCAAAACAGTTAGGCCAGCAAAATGTGGCCAGCAGGAGGGCATAAAGCACGTTTGGACCACCCTCGGAGTCAGGGGGGATGGCACACATCTGTGTGCTGGCCTCTCTGACTCCGAGAGTGGTCCAAACATATTTTACGGTGTCCCAAGTCAGAATTCCGGTATTGGAGAGCTTAATAAATTAGTAGTTTCTGCTCCATAAAAGAGTTGAAAATTGCAGCCCTAAATCAATGTAATGTGGCAACAAAGCAAAATAACAGATTGTTTGAGCTGCTTGAGGTAACGAAATTCCCCCCCCCCAATAATAGATATGCTTTCCTCTATCACTGAACAACATATTCTTCATCATATTTATAGTGGAAATATCTAACCGAGGCAGGTGAGAAATTAGAATTAAGTGTATTCCTTCTTGGGTGGCTTATACTGGGAATTATATAATGTTTATTAACTGGCAAAGTAGCCCAGCAGTACACAAGCAATTACCACAGTTTTATGTGGACTGCTCCACTCATAAATCTTCATAATGATGGCACCTCTGTTATGAGATTACATTAACCGGTTACAGTAATTGTATTCAGACTAGCAAGTGTCCAGTTGGATAGGCAGGCACAACAGCCACAATAAACTGCATAGGTTTCTTAGGAAGTCAGTATAGCCAAAATTTTCTGATGAGTCATTAATAGCCCAATTGTAGTGAACCATGCCCCAACTCACCGATTCAGCCATGCCAATGGAGCATGTGGGCGCAATCCTAATCTGGTGTTAGGCCGGCATAGTTAGGCCAACAATGTTTGGTTGGCACAAGGGACACTGTAAAGTGTGTTTGGATCACTCTGTGTGAGAGTGAGCCATCCAAGAGTGGTTCAAATGCGCTTTACGGTGGCCTAACTCCAGGTTAAGATTGGACCACTTTCAGAGTTAGAGAGGTCAGCATGTAGACATGCATCATCCTCCCTGACTCCAAAAGTAGTCGAAACGCACTTTACAGTGGCCCTGGTGCTGGCCAAACTTTGCTGGCCTAACTGCCGGCCTAACTTCAGTTTAGGATTGTACTCTGCAGGTGGGGGCAGTTCCGGAAGGTCCCTTTGGTTCTATGCCTGCCATTTGGCTGGTTCAGAACAGTGGTGTGTAGCTGCTGCTGTTTCTATGGCACCACACAGTAGGACCTGCCCACCACCTCTGCAGCAGTCAGTTGCCGCCCGCTGCTGAGAGCTCTGAGGCACTGGAAGCCTTGAGGCGGAATAACAATAACAATGTCATCACTATAGCTCCAGTTGCTTTCTGAAGGTCCAGGTGGGTCCCTCCCCTATGGGTTCAAATCTGTTGGGCCCCAAATCCATGGATACCAGGGGTCCACCTGTATTATTATTCCTTCATTGCATCTGGGAAATTGAGGCTGATAGCACCTGTTATATATTGGGTTCCATGCAATAGAAACTCAGGCAAGGCAGGTGCAGCTTGAACATTTATTGCAAAAGGCAACAGTTAGAACTGAACTGAAGGGCAACAGCCCATCCCCTGTATATAGTTAGCTCCACCCCCAGGGCTCCTGATTGGAGGAGTGATTAGCTCCACCCCTCCAGCTCTCTTGCTGGGACTTAACCTCTGGCTATCCTCCTGAGTACATAACAGGGAGTGCCTTGCCTAAGGCCACCTCTTGAGAATTCATGATAGAGGCAAGATCTTCTCCCAAGGCCATTGGATAGGTCTCAATTGATGGTTTGACCAAGTGGTTAGGGGGAGTCCTATTTTAACATTTCTTCTTGTAGAATCATCATTTCTTCTTGTAGAATCATATTACTTCCCATTTCTTCACAGGCAACTGGCTATTTTTGTTTAAATTTTAAAAGCATCAGATGAGTGAGAGCCCAAACTCAAGGGGCATTTCCGTTTTGTTTAGCTACAGGTGGTGCTTTTCCATTCTTGCTCAATTTGTCCCTGTGTTGATCTTTACAAGGGTTTGTTTGTTTGTTTTTTTGACTAACCAGGAACTACCAATCTTATAAACCTAAGGCAAGACTTCAGTTCCTGCTCAAGGTACAAAAGCAAAGCATTCATTCAGTCAAATGAAGGGGCAGGAGGTGTGGTTTGATTATTGAGCAGCTGGTACTGCCTGAAGCTAAGCAGAAGAATCTGTGGTCTTGTTTTTGGATGGGAGACAGAATGTCAGGCTGTGACAAGCTGCTGTACTTGTTGTGGCAAGCTGGGGGTGCTGATGAGCCGATTAATCACTACAAGTGAGAGTTGCGAGGGAGTGTGTGAGAAGGCCAGCCGGCAAAAGAACAGAGTATGACCTTGAGGACCTGTCTAGGCTGGGCTTACAATTGCCTGCTGAAGCTTGATGGCATGCAGCCAAAGGAGAGAACCACACTGTGAAGGCTACATCTGGGACTGAGGAGTCCATGAACCACAGAGTGCTGTATATTTATGAAAACCCCATTGAAAAATGGTGGCTTAGACTTGCCTGCCCATGTAAGCCGCCTTGGGCATTTGCTTCGACATGAGAAAGTTGGGATATTAATTCTTCAAATAAATAGATTAAAGACCAGAACCCCCCCTTGGCCACATGAACTATATAGTTGGCTCACTCCAACCATGTGTGACAGTCTTTTCAGATTTTAAACTTGATTTTCATTCACTGTGAAAGATGGATTACAGCTTGCCTTGCCTTCAGGAAGAAAACAGCAAGTCACTGCTACTTATATTTTTTTCTGTCCTTTGCAAGCATTTGATTTCGATTTCAGTGTTTCTTTCTGGATTCTGCACACTTAAATAGTGCAACAAGATAAAGATAGCTACTGAGTCGGCTGCTTGTCAAGCAAAACTAAAATGCATCACTTGGACAGATGTCTTGATCTGCTAAAATACCTGCAAAAAAGACCTATTCAAATCAATGTCTGTATCGGAACCTGCTCATTGGTTGAAAGCAATAACCTAAGCCAGTATTTCCCCAAACTGAAACTGACATGCGGATAGCTGACAAGGAAAATGTATTGAGCCTTATGGAAAAGTGAAATTGAGCCACATCATGTGCATGTTTACTTGCAAGTAGGCAAGACTGTCTCAGTCCACTTCAAAGGGCAGGCTGAGAGCCACTAGGATGGTCCTGATACAATTAATGTGGAGGTAAATAAACGCTTCAGAAGTCAGTTCCGCCTCATGGTAGAAAGATAAAAATAGAGGCTTGAGCAGCTGGTATAGTGAAATTTTTTTATAGTAAAGCTAGGTGGGTCCTGATAGAGCAGTGGTTCTCAAACTTTTAAACTGGGACCCCCTTTTTAGAATGGCACTCATGTCGGGACGCACTGGAAGTGATGTCATTAACCTGGAAGTGTTGTCATAGACAGAAGTGACATCATCAAGCAGGAAGTGCTGCCATTGTGACATTGTAAAATGACACTCTTGGATGCAAACTGGCGTTCTTGGACTGCAGCAATTGCACAACCAGGAAACATCCCTGTCAGAAAGCAAGAGTAGGTCAAAATATGGTGTAAAAGCACTGAACTGAAAACAAAATTTAAAAAACCCTCACTTGAATATTCAAACTGTTAACATAAAAGGAATCTAGCAAGAGTCAGGTCTGCAGCTTCCAAGATGGCTGCTCCCAGCTTTCTGCGACCCATCTGACATCAGGTCACAAGAGAATCACTGTGATAGAGTGTTGTTTAAAAAGTTGGTCCTGATGCTAAAAAGGTTGGAAATCACTAATCTATGCATTATAAGATTCCTGTGTTACAGGTCCTGTGTATGTTTACTGAGACGAAATTCTCATTAAATTCAGATTAGTGTGCATAAGATTGCCACTTTGATCTGCTCTGTCCATAGGAGTTATGGGAAAATCCTAGCAGAAGGTAAAGCAAAACAAACCCCATCCTTGTTTTTCAACCAGTCGGTTATTAGCTACAAATTGATGTCGAACGAACAACGGTCGCAAAAAGTCAGGCATAACACAAAAAGGTGAGACCCTAAAGCTGTAGGTCTCCATTAAACGGACTATAATGATGCCCCTTTCCCCTCTGGCTAAATATTAGTCAAGTGATTTCTGGCACTGGCAGATGAGTCACAGATGGCACAATGAAGGCAACCGACAATTGGCAGCACAGTTTATGCCACAAATGGTCACAGTTTGGGGGGGGGGGAAAGCACCAATGACAAGATTCAAAAAAAGACTTTCAATTAACAGATGTGTAGAAGTAAGTCGGAATTCAGCAGAAAAGGGCTGTTTTGACCACAACCTGTGATTTTCACCACATTTGTAGCCAATCTGTCCTCCCTTGGGGCAGTCCCATTGAACTGCAACATGTGACTGCCATTGTGAGACCAGATGACAAAAAAAACAAACCAATCTTTGCATCCTCCAGGGTTTTTATTGGGTGATCAGAGATTGCTTTTTTGTGGCACTGTTCCTTCTGATCATTATCTGAATTTAGGGCACAATCCTAACTTGGAGTTAGGCCCGCACAAGAGCCACAGTAAAGCACGTTTGGACCACTTTCTGAGTCAGGGAGGATGGCACACATCTCTGTGCTGGCCTCTCTGACTCCGAGAGTGGTCCAAACATACTTGACGGTGTCCCTTGTGCCGGCCAAACTTTGCTGGCCCAACTGTGCTGGCCTAACTCCAGGTTCAGATTGCACTCTTAGTTAGTTGGCCTTGAGTAAGTTAACTTGTCAAAACTGCACATAAAATTAAAAATACTAAACAGCAAAACAATATATTTGGAAAGTCACTTTGAAGAACAGACAAACCAGAGACCTTCACTTCAGCCGGAGGCACAAGAAACAGAGGCACAGGTTTGAAATACAGTAAAGACAGTACAGAGGCAGATCTAAGGGAGAGCAAATCTCTTACGTTTTGCAAGAAGCCTTACCTTGCAGTGGAAATCACTCCTCTCCTGCGCTGTTCTAGCCAATCTTCACAGGGAAAAGCAACATCTTGGCATTGCTTACTGGCTACAGCAGCAAGGGAGAGGAGGGATTTACATGACAGGGTAAGGCTTCTTGCAACACTTAGAGATTTGCCCTCCCTTAGATCTGCCTCTGAGACAGTAAAAGGCATAAATGAATGGAGCAGCACAAATCTCAGAGATGTGGGTGCAACCACAAATAAGGCCCTGTCCCATGTGTTCACAACTGCAGAAAGATTAAAATTAAATGTCACCCCCCCCACAAGCACACATGGACTGATAAGGAAATTGTATTGATTAATTTTCTGCCAAGAAAGATGTTGTTACCATTTAGCTAATCTTGCTTAGATGAAAAACTATTTCTAACGCCTCCTACTGTAGAGCCCAATCCTAACTTGGAGTTAGGCCAGCACAGTTAGGCCATGCAAAGTTTGGCTGGCACAAGGGACACTTGTAAAGTATGTTTGGACCACTCTCTGAGTGAAAGAAGCCATCACACAGACATGCGCCGTCCTCCCTGACTCCGAGAGTGGTCCAAACTCACTTTACAGTGTCCCTTGTGCCAGTCAAACATTGGTAGCTGTGGTAGACACAGGTATTTTAGGCTTTCCCCTCTACTTTCTCTACCATTTTAAAGGTAGACTCCGGTATCCATTGATTCACGGTATCCGCGGAGGGGATGAAGTGATGGAATGGAAACCTCCGCGGATACCAGGGCATGCTTTATTTGGTATCTTGCTGGTCAATGAGGCTACTTTGCTGGTGAAAGAAAGACTCAAGGACATCCTTTCACTGTATTGTTGCTTAAAGCATGCTGGGGATAAAGCCTGGCACAAAAACCAGATCTGTGAACTAAGCTCTGATGAGCCCCAGCTCAAACTGAAGCCTGCATAGATAATGTATGAAAGGTCATCTCAGTCAAAGAGAGCTTCCCTCTTTAATAACATGAGAAAAAGTCTGAGCTGTGGAGTCAGGGCAATGTTAAAGTCCTGTCTGTTGCATGTGAAGTTACTGGGTTGTTAATGGCAAGGAAGGATAGAATGTCACAAGATAAACTCTGTGTTTTCTGAATGAGTTGCAATGGAAGAAATGCATAGAAGATGAGACAAGGATGAGGAAAGTAAGACCAATAGCTAGGGGGTTTGAAAATTGTGTTATTTTTTCACAGATTTTGTGATTTGAAAGGCAGAAGGAGGGGTTATGTGTTTTAGGGCACAATCCTAATCTGGAGTTAGACCTGCACAGTTAGGCCAGCAACGTTTGGCTGGCACAAGGGCCACTATAAAGTATGTTTGGACCATTCTCAGAGTCAGGGAGGATGGCATACTGTATGTCTGCCGTGACTCTGAGAGTGGTCCAAACATATAATACTTTATGGTGGCCCTTGTGCCAGCCAAACTTTGCTGGCTTAACTGTGCAGGCCTAACTCCAGGTTAGGATTGCATCATTAACTAACTCATTCCAAGTTTTTATTTTGAATGCTTTATGTGTACTAGGTACTAGTAGTAGTAGTGGAAAAAAAATCATCATGGTTCTAATGCAGTGATAGTGAACCTTTTGAGTTTGCCGTGTCAAAACTGCCTAACTTGATTCTGCTGGTGTGTCACTCCCCACCCCCAACGAAGAGAATCATTTGCATATTCATTTGTTTGTTTATTGTTAAAAATGTTTATTGTTAAAAACATTATAAAAAGAAACATCAAATCATTACAAGAAAATCAAATCGTTACAAAAACAAACTCAGTTGTCGGGTGTTGGCAAATGCTGGCATGTCACCCAAAATGTCATATGGGCAGAAGATTTAGCCGAGAGGGCAGAAGATTTAGCCGAGAGGGTTAATGCCTCCGTTTGCCCGAAGATAACAACTGAAGATCTCAAGGTCGTGAGCTCGAGACTCCTGGAAGTCTGTGTGAGCGGCAGACCTTGCAAACTGCGGCTGATTAAAAGCTGAGTTTCAGCTGCCTCGTGGGAGGAGGAGTGTGCTGAACGCAGCTGCGTCTCTGGTGAGAGCAGGGAAGCCTCATCAGCCAGCAGACGACAGATGGGTGGCTAAAGAAAGAAGGCTAAATCCAGAAAGAAAGATCTGTTTGAGTGTGGTTCTTGAAAGATGTACAGAAAGAACATTCTGTAAATTGTAAAAACCTTCGGGTTTGTGAAAAGTCTGCCTATGTAAACCGCCTTGAGTTGTAATCATTAGAGAAATCTAGTGACCTTAAGAAAGGCGGTATATAAATACATGTATTATTATTTATTATTATTATACCATGTCACCTTTGACATGCGTGACACAGGTTCACCATCACTGTTGTAATGCCAACTATTGGATGGCACGCTTGGATTCTCCAGCTGGTTGTATACCACAGCTTTGAAATAAAATAGCTTTGATCTAAAAAGATAAGTTTTTCCTCTGTTCAACTCCCTACAAAGAAGCTTGTAAAGATATAATTGTTTTTGAAAAACAAAGGTACAGATTTTGCACAACACATCTATAGCACAATGGTGAGAAAGATTCCGTAGAGTGGTAGAGTATATGACTTCATGGAACTTCAGATTTTCTTTCCACTGAAATGGTTTTATTTTTATGAAAATATTTCCTTTCCCCCCTACTGCCTCCAGAATTATTTCCTCTGTTGTGTGGATCTCTAATAAACCAATTAGGTTTATCACATTAATATTTTTTTTATTATAAAGCTGGCTCTTCCTGGGATTCTCTAATGCCTTTCTATAAATACCCAAGCAAAACCAAAATCCACAAGCAATTTGAGCTGCAACACAGGGATTTAAAGCTGACTAGGCAGCAGTTCTAAGCGCACGTATAGAGATGCAAGTTCTGCTGTAAATAGTTCGGTGGAACTTTCTTGTGGCAAATATGTTTCTGACTGGCAGAGAGGTCCCAGTCCGGTAGAAATAAATTGTTTCATTTGGTGTGCATTCCACTTTTGAGCCTTTAGCTTAGAACACTTTGGTAATAGTGTACACTTTGGTACTCAGGTGCCTGTGTACTATTTTCCCAAGTCTTTTGAAACCTAAGGACCATAACGGCTGTGGGATAAGATTGGGGTCTTCTTTGAAAGATGTCCTTGGTGTTGAAGACCACAATCACAATTCTTTTGGCCATGGATAAATGGCTCAATGGACAGGGGCCAGGCAGCTCCAAATGCCTCTGGATTAAGCAGATTGCCTAGATTCATTTCCATCTGGATTCGGGCCAGGATTTGGGACTGAGATTTCCATGTCTGCCATGACGGACGACCTTCACCTGGAGATTGGCAGGGGATGTCACCTTGTTGATTGTTTCGGATCTTTCACTGGCTTTTGATACCACTGAGCATGGTATCCTTTGGAAATGCATAGTAGAATTGGTGGCACTGTTTTACTCGAGCTCGTGTGAAGAGAGTTTTAAAAAGGTTCTGAACAAAGAAAATGTGAAGCAACCCCGTGAGGACTTAGACCTTTGGTCCCTTGAGTGCAAGGTTATCTCCTGATCAGCAGCTGCTCTCCAAGTTCCGCATGACCTGAGCTTATTTTTGTTTTAATGACAGTTTGGCTAAAACCAGAAGTGTCTTTCTAAGGCCTCCAGGAGGCCTTCTGACACCCCGCAAGGCATGGTACGCCGAGCAGTGTACCCTGCTAGCCCTGCCTTGGTATGCCATTGAGGCATGTGGACCTCTAATGAGGTATATGTCTGTTCCCCAAAAACATAACACATAAGAACATAAGAAGAGACTTGCAGCATCAGGCCAAAGGCCCATCTAGTCCAACTTGTAATATCTCACAGTGGCCCACCAGATGCCTTGGGGACCACACATGACAACAAGATGCCTGTATCCTGTTGCCACTCCCTTGTTTCTAGCATTCTGAGGTAAATTTCTGAGGTAAAATTCTGAAGTAAATATGAGGTAAATATGAGGTAAATCAAACAGAATTTGCTATCCTGTCTGTTACATATGTTTATGACAAGGGTCCTCTAGTCCAGCTTCCTGTATTTCACAGTGGCCTGCCAGATGCCTCAGGGAGCACACACGACAACAAGGCACGTGTATCTCATTGCCACGCCCAACATAGTTTGCTCTTGCACAAGAAGGCACATCTGCAGGAGATCAAAAGCACAATGTCAAGGCAGACTCTACCGTTCATACATACATGCAAGCAAATCTGATTGAACGCACTGGGGATTCCTTCTGAATAAACACGGGGAGAATTGCATGGCATAAGAAATTAAAGCACGTCTCAAAAACAACCACCACAATAAGAACTTGCAGGCTGCCTTTGCAACTGAAATAACTTGGCATGGGATAATTTATCTCATTTGGGAACATCCAAGTCTCGGCTAGGCTTACATTCATTTTTATAGTCTCCCGGCAAATCTTAGAGTAGTGCCTTGCCAAAGGTATAGGCAATGACAGTGGCAGATTAAGGGAGAATTTGTGGCTGGTGATGAGGAGAAAGGAGAGTCTGTTGACTCTGCACTTATTTAATGACCCAGCATACAGAGATTTGGCTGGAACAAGTAGGGGGAAGTCTGAGACTTGAGCAGCAGTACTCTCTGTTTGCTCACCCTGCTACTCAGTGAAAAGTCTGCAGGAGATATTTTAATACTTCAACCTGGGGAAAAAAAATTGCACGCCCAAGGTTTTAGGCTCTCGGTTCTGGCTGGCTGTCGTTGGATGGGAATGAGGGTGCTGTTTGCATAATGAAATGGTTTGTATTTCCGAGCGTTCCTGGGTGAATGTCAAAGCAGAGAGGCTCTAAATTTATGTGGTCTTAGGAAGTTGAAGCTTAAGAACTTAATTCTTAAGCAGTTAATTCCTAAACCATTTAAGTTGCCTAATCGGCTTCTGGGCTCGGCATGCAAACTCCCAACGCCTAAGAAAGGGAGAAAATGTAAATAGAAACTTTGCAATTGATCACGAGCCATGCCAGGACTGGTGGAAGGGGGAGATGTCTCCTGCCAATTGCTTGGGCCCTCTTCTCCCCCCCCCCAAGAGTTAAAGCACCTGCTGTCTTGCTTTGCTAGGAAATCTTCCTTCCTCGCTTAACTGCATGAGCATATATTTATAGCTTCCCTTCTTATTGTGCCTCTCCGACTTTTCCAAATCAAATACTGACTTTACTTCTCCTCTGGGAGCGCAACCGAAGGGAAATTGTATGTGAGCCATTGAATTATATTCTTCTTGAAGTGGTGTAGTTCAGATAAGATATATCTGCTTTCTCAACAGACCTTTACTGAAAGCACAGAGAGTCTGAGAATGGGGGAAGGAAGAAACAATTGTGCCTGTTCCATAACACATTCCCCATTTAACCTTTTTTTGGGGGGAAGGGGGGGCTAAAGGATGAAACAGGCACCTCTGGCATCTGTAAGGGCCCTGGGGTGTCCTGACATACCTTTATGTCACACTGCTACAATATAGAGAGACCTGTGATGCCTCCTGAATTTTTAACTATGCTTGCTTGTTCTTATCCATGAAGGAGTTAAGCCAACATGCTTTCAATTCATCCAGCTGTTTTAAAGCCATGAATTTTGTTCAAACCCAAACCTTAACACGAACGTCAGTTATGCAGCGGGCAAAGCAACACATTGTCTTAATAATGCGCTTGACCCAGATGTGGTTGATTGTTGCTATCTAAATAATAGCCTTGGGGGCAGTGATGTTATTCAAAGGGAACGGACCAGAACGGGCGTTCCGGATCCTAACGGGCTCCGTGGCTGGTTCCGGGTTCCCGACAAGTGCCAGTCAAAAGTGAGTTCCTGTTCCTAAATCATTTGAATGACACCACTGCTTGGGGGCGGGGAGACTTGGGGCACAATCCTAACCTGTGCCAGAACAGCACAGCTTGGCGGGCCTGTGCTGTATCCAACACAGGTTGGGATTGCGCTGGAGCCTCCATGGGGCAAGGGCACGTTTGCGCTATATATCAGGCACAGGTCCGGGCAAGGCGTGTGGCCAGAATTGGGGCTGCGCGTGGCCCGGGGACGGGGACTTGGATGCAACCTAACTTAGAATTAAACTTAGAAGCTCTGAAGTATATAATTCTAAGTAAATGTTGTAAACTACGTTTGTGTTCTCTTCCCTGTGAAAGCCACGCTGCTGTTGCAAAATATGCCATGAGTAAGTAAATACCAAGTGGGCTAAATTTAGTACAATGCGTCATTAATTCACCCCATTTTAGCTCACGTGCAGGTGTTGTTGTCTGTGGTCCATAAATACACCAGCCAAGGCTTTAGCTGATGGAGTGCACTGAGTGCACACTTTGGATTCCACACTGCTCTGTGTGCGCATCATTGCATCATTGCATTCCAGTGGGAGGAGTGTCCTTGTTAAGGCACTCGTCTGTGGCAGCCAGAGAAGAATGCGCTGGTTTTTACATGGAAATTATATTATGTCAGGAAATTGAAAAAAGAAGACCTAAACTTCCGCAAGTATTCCAAAGGGTATGCATGCTATTCATCTATTGCTCGTCTTGTTCATAAACTCTTTGATGAAATTGCTTTGGGTTCAAAGCTCAAATGGAAGAAGAATGGTGTGAGTTTTTTTAATGGAGGGACTAGGATCTGGCACATGCTGCTGCCTCGAGATCAGTGGTGTCATCTAAATGATTTAAGAACAGGTACTCACTTTTGATTGGCACGTGTCGGGACCCGCCCACCGGAAGTGACGTCATAAGCCAGAAGTGATGTCGTGGCAGGAAGTGACATGAAAAAGCCCTTTTTGAGGCCTCAGATGATTTTAAACTGACCCAACAGTTGCAACAGTATTCCACAGCACCCCCAGAACATGTGAAGGAGGCCTGGCATCATGTTAAAACCCCAGAGCAACTCATTTTTCAGTGGCAAGGAAAGGAAAGGCTCCGCTCGCTGCCTGCCTGGCTCTGAGAATGTGCAGGCAACTCAAACATGCAGGAAATTCAAATGTTGCAGAGGGCGGAGTCAACGAGTGGGTGGGCGAATGGGCGGGGCCAGCTGTAATCCTAGAAAGCGGTACTCGCGTACCCCCGCGTACCCCCTGCATGACATCACTGCTCGAGATCATCTTCCGCCTGCTGCCTCCCTGCCCCATTCCACCACCTCCCTGCTCAGTTTTGCCCCCAGTCTGTCCCCACCTATCTGCTCCAGTTTTGCCCCCTGTCTGCCCTTTGCTGCCTTATCTGGTGCAGTGGGAGCAGCAGGGTCCATCAGTCTCACTGGTACCTATTGCAGCGGCGCACACAAAATGGCCGCCAACAGCGTGCTGTGCATTCAGTGGCAGCCATTTTATGATAGCAGAAGTGACTTCCACTGCCATAAGAGGCTCCGTGCAGCAAATGTGCAGCTCACGACCCGCTGGTGGGTCCCAACCCATTTTGGGGGAAGTGCCTGCATGAAGCATGGCGTTCGAATGGCTGTCATCTTCCTTTTAGAACTCTGCGCTTCTAAAACTCTGCGGTCTAATCTTGCTCCAGTACCAAACCAACCTGATATTGTAACTATGATTTCCGCAACACAAACGATCTGTTTGCCTGTTTAGTTTGGCTTCATTCTCTGCCAAGCTGATCTGTGTACTTATTTTAGCTCTATTAGTTCTGGCATTCTGCTTTTCTGATGAACAGGCCAATTGCCACAGGATGACAGGGCTGAGTTTCTCTGTGAGATGGAGTTACATACATGGATGTTTATTTCTGACTCTCTGTCACAGCTCACTCTTTCAAGCAGTTGTGCGTCTGTTGCCGGTCAGTTCTGCACAGCCCTTATCAGCAATTTGGGGTGTGTTTGTGGTGGCTAAAATTACGGACAAAACTGATCCCCCTCACCCAACTGCAGGATATTGTGCACTGTGTTTTTAAAAGGATATCAAATTGTCATTTTCTCGCTTAAGAGGGTAAGGATTGCAAATGGTAGCATCCCTAGAGGGGGGTGGGGCGGGGCCAGAGGTGTAGCTAATGAAAGTGTAGCCCAGTGCTGAGGGCAAAATGTTGCCCTGGAAGTGAAATCACCACAGGAAGTGATGTTACAGTTGTATTTTCGTTTTCTCTGGTTTTTTGGCCATAATTTTTGATAGAGTAAAGATATTATGCCCCAATTTGTTTCAATGCATTCTGCATTAAATTCCACATTGAATGGTATATAACATGATGGCATTATTCATACATACCAAGGTTTTCACGATTTTGGCCACTAGGGTCAAACTCAGCTTGTTGCCCTCAAGAGTTTGTTGCCTGGTGCAATTGCACTTCTTTAGCTCGACACCCTTGGGTGTGGCACTAAGTTTTGCAAGGCGCCTTACCTTGCTCTGTAAACCACTCCTCTGCCATCGTAGTCAAAAAGCAACGCAGAAGTGTTGCTTTCACCATGAAAGTGGTATTCAAACTTTTTAGACCAGGACCCACTTTTTAGAATGGCACTTGTGTCGAGACCCACCGGAAGTGATGTCAACCTGGAAGTTATGTTGTGGCAGGAAGTGACATCATCAAGCAGGAATTGCTGTCATTGCAGCATAATAAAATGACGCTCCTGGAATGCAAATTGGCATTCTTGGACTGCAACAATTGTACAACCATGAAACATCCCTGACAGAAAGCAAGATGAGGACAACATATGATGTGAAAGCACTGAATTAAACACAAAATTAAAAAAAACACACCCCTCACTTGAAAATTCAAACTGTTAACACTCCCAAAAGGAATATAGCAAGAGTCAGGTCTGCAGTTTCCAAGATGGCTGCTCCCAGCTTTCCATGACCCACCTGACATCAGGTTGAGACCCATCAAATGCGTCCCGATCCATAGTTTGAATACCACTGCCCCACGAGGACTGGCTACAGTGGTGAGGGAGAAGAACAGTTTACGTGGCAAGGTAAGGGAAGGCGCCTTGCAAAACTTAGCATCTGCCTCCCCCCGGTACACCACTGATAGGATAGAATTCAATGCTGCCTAATGACAATTACAGGACTTGCCAAATTTACAAGGGAATCCTAACCAGTACTGGAACAGGCTGGCTGGTTAGGAGAGGACACAGTTAAGGAGGCAGGGTTGGATCTAGAAGGGGTGGGCCCAATGGGTGGGCGGGCATTACAGCAGGGCCCCCTACTCACCAAGAAGAGTGCTGGTGGTGCCATGTGCAAAGTGCAGA
Organism: Lerista edwardsae; assembly: GCA_029204185.1. Classification (NCBI taxonomy): domain Eukaryota; kingdom Metazoa; phylum Chordata; class Lepidosauria; order Squamata; family Scincidae; genus Lerista; species Lerista edwardsae. The sequence goes on along the minus strand of JAJKFI010000099.1, from coordinate 3,690,559 downwards.
ACCTGGAAATAGACCTGATGACATCACTGCCAACTGTTTCCAGGAGGCCCATTTTGGGCAGTTTGGAGGCTGGGGCAGGTGGGAGGGCTCAAGGTAAAGCAGCTTTGCTCACCCCACTGACTTAAAGCCCATCGAGATCCCAGTTGCAGCAGCAGGTGATATGCTTGCTGTGCTGGTGCGGGGGCCCCCAAAGCGTGGGGCCCAATGTGATGACAGTGGTCACATTGGCTTAAGGCTGGCCCGGGCTGGAGGTCACCTTGGGGTAAGGGGATGTGTAGTAGGTGATGAAGTATGGAAAGTGTGTGAATGGAATACAGGTTGCCTCTCAGTACCTGTAAGGGATCAATTCTCAGACCTCCTGCGGATACCCAAACCTGAGGATAATGGAATCCCTAGGTAGGTACCATTAAAGGACATCTAGATGGATTGGAAGATGCTTCTGGTCACTTCTAAGAGGTCTAAGAGAGTCCCAATGTGGGTCCGGCACCCACGCCGAGTCAAATCTGTGGGTGTCAAACCCGTAGATAAAGACGCCCCACGTTTTGGGAACTTAGGAAATATGGCAGTCAATTGTAGGACATGGTAATAGTAAGCCTGTAGAATTCTGTTGATCCATCTGATCGATCTCCGTATGATCATTCTTAGCATTTTATTTTTGGTTTTGTACATACATACGATACTTTATTGTTTAACTCATAAGTCATTACAACATACCAGAGAAACCATGGCTTACAAACATTTATCAAGGCAATGAACTCGGCCTCTTAACATTGTCAACAAAACAGCGTCTCAACTTTTTGGCTGCAATGGCAAAGTGAGCCACTGCATAAGTTATTTTAGGTTGTACGTCCTCTAAAATATACCAAACTAATTGAACAGTGGAATAACCATATAAAGGTTTGATATATGGATCCAAAAAACGGGATCGCGGATTAGTGTAAAGTGGGCAGATTAGCAAATAGTGAAGAATATCTTCAATTTGTCCGCAGCCATAAACACAAAGCCTCTCTGACAACGGGATTTTTTTATATCTGCCTTCAGGGTAGGCTGACGGCATCAATTGGAGCCTCAGCTCCGTAAAGGCCCTCCTTAACTGGGGAGAGGTTAGCAAATTCAAATAAGGAGATATATCATGGTGTTTATGGAAAGAAGGATACCATAAAGTGAAGCGAGACTCCCTAAGAGAGGCCTTGTCTTGATCAGCTGCCCAATTGAAGCACCACTCTCTCAGATCTTTGGGAGACAATGTCATAAACTTATCTGTCTAAATTATATTTGCTAAGTTTGGTAAAAATCTGCTTTGCCCAGCCCCCACAAGATAACTGTTCATCCCAACAAACTTTTGCCAGAACAGTGTCATCCAAAAAGGATAATTTTCTCCAATATCTGAGAAAAGCGAGATCTATACGAGTCGCTATAGAAGGCAAACCAAGCTCGGTTCTGATATGCACTGAAGGGGTTCCTTGCGGCACACTTTTGGTTTTGTAAGTTAAGGCAATGCCTTTGTTCAACACCCTGGCATACCTGAGGCCCTTCCTCTTGGACGTTAGAACAAGGTTGTTGTTTTTTGGTTTGTTTTAAGAAAGCATCATTTAAACAAAACCTTAATTCAGCGTTTCTTGAACTGTGGGTTGGGTCCCACTTGGTGGGTCGTGACACAATTTCTGGTGGGTTTCGCAGAGCCTCCAATGAAAACATGGAGGATGGAAAGATCAGATAACTAATTGCCTCCAGCCCTGAGGCTATTCAAAAATCAGATCGTTAACTAACTGCCCTGCAAAGAGCTGAGCTCCTGCAGTTTGCAAGCTTCTGTAAATTAGGGAGATAAATGTTTGAGAGCGCAATCCTAAACTGGAGTTAGGCCGGCATAAGCTAAACCAGCAAAGTTTGGCCGGCACAAGGACCACCGTAAAGCATGTTTGGACCACTCTTGGGTCAGTGAGGATGGCGCACATCTATGTGCTGGCCTCTCTGACTCCAAGAGTGGTCCAAACATACATTACGGTAGCCCTTGTGCTGGTTAAACCTGGCTGGCTTAGTTTATGCCAGCCTAACTCAGTTTAGGATTGTGCCCTGAGTGTCATTTTCTTGTGTTTTTTCCCCCTAAGTCCTTCAATGACAGGTGAATGCTAGATCATATATAACCCTGAAGCCTTGTGGCTTTTCATTAGTGCTGTCTCACTGAGAGAAATAGATAAGGTTTTTCGCTAATAAATAAATAAATACTTGTATTAAATTCATAAAAATGTTATTTCCTTCTAGATCACTTTTTTTAAAGTCTTATAAAGCTAGGTGGGTCCCAATAGACTGCCATTTTAAAAAGTGGTGCTAAAAGGTTTGAGAACCTCTGCCCTGACATTTCTAGACAGATACACAAATTTGACAGGAGTATCCCCCCCCCTCAAAAAAAAAAAAGAAGAAGAAGAAGGATGAATGAGATGATCTAGAAACATAAAGCAACAGTAACTGGGGCATACAGATAGATCGGGAAAAAAATGAACAAAATCAAAATGTCTTTTGAAGCAGGTTGATAGATTTGAAACCATTTTCCAAAATGACAAATAACTCTGATTGTGAAGGCGAGAGGACATTTGCTTGAATGAGCGATGGGGCGCAATATCTGCACACATAAAAGAATATTTAGTAAGTGTGGTACATGTTTATGAAGTATTAACTTTCATGCAAAGGAACTCAGATGTGGAGCACTTATCAGCAAGGGCAGAATTCTACCCCAACTTGCACAAGCTGCTTGCAATATTTTCTGGTAATTGTCGGAAAATCAGCTGGCACAGACAGCCGCGTGTCCTCGAGACATAATATTTCATGCGCTAACCAATGTGCATGCATATTTCCTCATATCTTAGCAAGCTGTGAGCTTGTACCCTATATGAATTCCTAACTTCCAACTCCGCATTGTCCTATTTAAGGGGAATTGCCTGAAAGGATCAGCCGTATATTAGGTAGCCTTGTATTAGAGAAAAAGCGAGTGTGAAGTTTTGAAACCCACCTAGTTCCTAAAGCAGGCTCCTCGGTGCATTAACCTACATTAGCACAATAAATTCCTCCTACAATTTAACTGACATCATCCAGGTATGAATGTGCCATAAGAGAGGATAGGTATGGAGGAAGAGCATCATCCCATATGACTGGCTTTGGGGCAAGAAAAAAAAATCCAGATGAAAGAAAAAAGCTGGATTCCTTCGGTTTATAAACCAAATCTCAAAATGGGCACATGTAAAAGAATGTAAGGGAATCTGTAAGGGACATATGAGGGACATGGTGGTGCTGCGGGTTAAACCACTGAGCTGTTAAGCTTGCTGACCACAAGGTTGGCAGTTCGAGACCACGCAATGGAGTGAGCTCCTGTCGATTGTCCCAGCTCCTGCCAACCTAACAGTTCAAAAGCACATAAAAATGCAAGTAGATAAAAAGGTACCACTTTGGTAGGAAGGTAACGACGTTCCATGCACCTTGGCGCATGACTATATGCCATGCCGGTGTATATAGTTGTAGTCATGCTGGCCACATGATCATGGAAACTTGTCCTTGGACAAACTCTGGCTCTTTGGCTTAGAAACGGAGATGAGCACTGCCCCCTAGAGTTGGTGATGACTAGACCATTCGGTCATGGGGAAATCTTTACCTTTAAGGCAGGGGTCAGGGAACTTTTTTACCTTTTACCCCAAAATATATTTAGATATGCCGACGTTACCCCCACCCCCCACCCCCGCCAGAACAAAAGAAAAAAAAATCACATATTGGAACCCATTGCTTTTCATTTGATTAATTAATGAGCTTAATTAATGCTATGTAAATATGAAGTTGTAAAGGGTTTGGGAGAGTTAGGAAAGTTCTTTAAATATTTTTTAATCTTATTCTTATTGTAAATATCTAACCTGCTTAGTTAGATTTGATTTTGTCATATGGGGTGTTAAAATATTCTTGCTTGATGACATCACGTCCTTTGGGCCCAAGTGATAAAAAGTTTGAGAGCCATTGTACTGGATTAAAGAAAAACACTTTTAAGGTCAGAAAGTAAGAGGCAGCCTCCAAAGACTTATTGCAGAATTTAAAAGATTTGTTTGCAACTCTGGATCAAACCAAAAAATGATAGCAGTAGTCATTTTTTTATGTAGATATCTGCTTCATGCACTTATCAAACAGGGAATACCTCATTTTTACATCACAAGGAGTGTGCATGTAGGTAAGGAGATTCAGCTCGCCTCATACAAACATCTCTTAATGTAAAAAATTAGATCCTCTCCACTTTAAATATTAACAGGATGAATGGGAGCAAAACAAATACATCTATTGCCCGATTAGTTTGACCTCCCCTCCCCTCCCCACTTCACAGAAACATAGCTGTGGAGAAGGCAAGGGCCATTCCTAATGTGTGCTAATACAAAGGGGGCTATGCAACTTAGCAGCACAGTATCTGCTTTTCCATTCTGGAGAAGGCAAATAGTACTAATACAGAAACGGAGCAAGCGTTCCTACATTTTGTCTCCTGCAGCTCGCTTTCCCTCTTGCCTCGCCTCACGCTGTATGCTTGCCTGGCGCCTCTCTTTGGTGTCCTGCGCACGCGCACATGCCCCATACACCCCACGACACGCTGAGCCCCAGTCCGGATCGGAGGATCGTTGCACCAGGCTACAAGTTGAGGGGGAGGAGGACAGTCTGGTGTCGGCTCAGACTGTTACTCTGCAGCCAGTCGCGTTTGCCCCAGCCTGCATGCTCCTTATGTTCAGTGGCCAGCCGGAGTCTATCAACTTCTGTTTGCTCAGAAGTAAGTCAGACTGAATTCAATGTGCTTTACTCCTGGGGCAGTGTGTGCATTGGACTGCAGTTTTAATTAAGATGGGGTGCAATCCTATTAATACTTACCTGGGAGTAACTGCCATTTACTATAATGGGACTTACTTCTGAGTAGACATTCATAGACTTGCACTCTTAAGCGATCAATTTTTTAAAAAACCTCCGTTCCAATCAGCCCCTCCCCTGGCAACAGCACCCAGTCTTAGGAGACACCTTCCATCACACACGGACACTTCGGGACATTAAAGAAGGGCCACATCTGGCCTTGGGCAGTGATTGAAATGATGGGGCTGCGTGTTCTGCAAGAAGCCTGAGTGAGGGGGGTGCAGTTCCCCCCGGTAGGGCAACGGAGGGGGGGAAGACGCATGCCTTCCCTTGCCTCCAATGTCCTGCTGGGAGGAACTGTGCATCCCTTGCTGGACAGCGAGGGGTGCACAGTTCCCCCCAGCAGGGCAATGGAGGGAGGGAAGACACGTGCCCCGACAGGCCAACAGAGGCGGGGGTGGGGGAAAGATGCATGCCTTCCCTCACCTCCGATGCCCGGCAGACCCTGGCTTGCCTCTTCACTGCCGCTCTGCTCCGCTGCCGCTCAGGTCCAATGTGCTGCCACTCTGCCACGCTCCTCGCTCCGTCCACGTGCTCTAAACTGCAGTCTGGGGCGCGTTTTGCTGGCCAGCAAAAGTGGGCAGAGCAAAACAAACAAAACAAAACGGAGCCAGCCAGCCAGCGACGGAACCGGAACGGGGGTAATGGATGGTCGCGCTCCCAAGACACAGCCGGGCATGCATATCATATGCATGTCCAGCTGTGTCTCGGCAGCGCAACCATCCATTACCCCCAGGAATTTCATTTTTACCCCATTTGGGGTAATTTACCCCTGTTCCCAGACCACTGCTTTAAGGGGATGCAAGATACAGCTCTCCTCTGTCAACCCAGCAGGAAAAGTAATTACTTGTGGGCCAGCATAACAAATGGGCCAATAAATTGCCTTGATTGTAGAGACTGTTTGATTTAGCCTGTAGCAACTCCCCTTTCAAGGTGCACAATCTCAGAGCTGCAAAACTCCAATTCTGCTCTGTGGGCCAATAAATCAAGCCCAACATTTGTCATAGAACTCCCACACACATGAAGGAAACAAGGAAGTGCTACAGGCAGAGTGTGCATGGCATTGAGTTCCTACATACGTAGGGTGACAGAAGAGAAGATAGCTCCCCTATTGTGGGCAGGGCATGTTGGATTTGAATATGTAGACTAGATAATAAACATTTGGAAGAGGAGCATTAATGGTTCAGGGCTAGCTGAACGCCACCCTCTCTTGTATCGTATCATATGATTTCAGGCCAAGTCCAATATGTGCAGATACCCATATTGAATAACAATGACAGCAGTTGCTACCATCTGCGGTATTAGTGCTCAGTTAGTATTGATGTAATGCCTTATAATGTGATTTTTTTTGGGGGGGGGACTACTATTGCAGGGGTGGCCAGGCTTCCTTAACATAAGAACCATACACAATAAACTTCAGATGTTTGAGAGCCTCCAGAGAGATGTTGGAGATCTGCAATATTTAAGAAGCATTCTTAGAGCACAATCCTAACCTGGAGTTAGGCCGGCACAGTTAGGCCAGTCAAGTTTGGGTGGCACAAGGGCCACTGTAAAGCATGTTCGGACCGCTCTCGGAGTCAGGGAGGATGGTGCACGTCTGTGTGCTGGCCTCTCTTGACTCTGAGAGTGCTCCAAACATACTTTATAGTGTCTCTTGTGCCACCCAAATTTGGCTGGCCTAACTGTGCCAGCCTAACTCCAGGTTAGGATTGTGCTCTTAAATATATGCACTCACCATGAATGTTAAATTTATGTTTTAATCCAGCGGACTCTGAGTTTATACCCAGTAAATAATCATAAAGCTTGGACATTTCTTATTTGCCTTTTGTATTAATTGTGATGCAAAAAGGAAGTCAGCTAACGTATTTCCTAGAGCCGCACATTATATGTCGAAGAGCCACAAGTGACTTACAAGCCACCCCTGTACTACAGACAAACAATTGTCTCTATACATCTGTCTTTCCCCATCCCAAATACTACACATAATAATATTAATCATGAGGGCCAATCGCTTGATTTCTCGTCATGTAACATTTAAAGACTGACTCACAATCAAAGCATTGCCCAGTGATCCCTTTATTATACTTGGGGGTTCAGTTCCAGGAACCTTCATGGATATGGAAAACCATGGATGTTCAAATCTGCAGTTGTCTGCCCCCCTGAATCCGATTGGAACTCGGCTCTGGTTGGATCTAGAGGCATTCTGAAGCCTGCAGATGCATGTCTTCTTGCAGACTTTGCAGTCTCCAGAATGAAGCCCAGAGCCCAAAACAGGCTCTGTAGGCCTCAGAAATTCACCTGGACCCATTTAAAGGTGACTTACGATTTTTGGCAAAAACCGGAAGTCGCCTGTTTTTGTCTGCAGGCGGACGTACACAGCCTCTGCGGGCTTCAGAATGCCTCTGGACCCAGCCAGAGTTGAACTATGGTCAGGTTTGGAGGGTTCAGGCAGACCCTGGATGCCATTGATGCTGAAAGCCGCAGCTGTCAAACCAGCAGATATTAAAAGCCGACATATTCATTTATTTATTTACAGTATATGTACCCTGCGTTTCTCCTCAAAGAGACCCAACTTGTGATGGCTGATTTGATTTGTGATGGCTCATTCACATGCAGAAGTCACAATTTGATACCCTAAGTCAGTGGTTTTCAAACTGGGGCGTGGTGACACCCAGCCTGAAAGGCACTGCCTGAGTCACTTTAAGAGGGGAGCGTAGGGGATTTTTTTTTTGGGTTGGGGAGCTCTGTGGACCCCTCTGCAGGTTTCCCTCTGTGTTTAATAAAAAAAAAATCGTGACCCACTTCCAGTTTTGCGATCACGACCAGGAGGTGGTTCGCAATAGTTTTTTTTTTTTACTCAGAGGTAGCCCTGCAGAGGGGTCTGCAGGGCTCCCCAACCCAAAATGATGCTGGGGCAGGCACTGGTAAGTCCCCCCAGCCCTGATTTATGCCCTGCAGCAATGCAATCATTGCGATCGTGTCACTGCAATTCCCCCCGCCCCTGCAGGAACTTCTGGAGAGTTTGAGAACTGCTGTCCTAAGTGTTAAGGGTTGAGAATAAAGTAGGCCCATCCCCATGGACCCCTTATCCAGGGGTTTAACCAGATTAAAACGTATTCAGAGCAAAATTGCACATACCACTTTTTTGGGTGATCTACATGGGGTCCCAGAACCACCCACCCACAAAAATGGAGGGGCCCACTGAACACGTGGGAATAGCCTAAATTTCCTTACACACCACAATTTTTTCACACCACGGTGTGTGGTTCTGTATGTCTTTCCAAATCAACTTAAATTTCCCACTTTTGGATGTGTTGAGTAAATTTTTAGGTTTTAAGGTGCTTTTCAAGTGCTCCTGTCCTGAAGGATTTCTTAGAGCACAATCCTAACCTGGAGTTAGGCTGGCACAGGTAGGCCAGCAAAGTTTGGCCAGCACAAGGGACACTGTAAAGTGCCTTTGGACCACTCTCTGAGTCAGGGAGGATGGCGCACGTCTGTGTGTTGGCCTCTCTGACTCCGAGAGTGGTCCAAACATACTTTATGGTATCCCTTGTGCCAGCCAAACTTTGCTGACCTAACTGTGCCAGCCTAACTCCAGGTTAGGACTGTGCTCTTAATAGAAAAAAATTGTGCAGGGATATTACCTCTGTTCTGAAGCAACTAACATTTTTAGCGTTAAGGTTTAGTAGGCAAGCTACCATAGTCTTTCTCAACAGGCCTCTTAGAGATAACTTTGAAAAGGATGGTCAGGAAGTAGATTTGCTGCCTTTTCAGATGCACTTCAAAGTATTCAAAGTCAGACATTCACTTGTCCTAATTCAAATCTTTATCCACATGTCCTTAGGACCAGGATTCTCTTGTCGCTCTAGGGGTCTGATTAATTTTGTTATGTGGAGCAAATGGATTTTTCATCGTTCATATGAATGCTGTTTGATCCACAGCGAAGCTTTCATTTTCCACAACTATCAAACTACTGAAGCCTATATAGCCAGATCAGAGGAGTGTTTGAGGCATGGGACAGACTTGGGGGAGGAGGAGGAAGAGAGCAGTTTGGTGATTCTGGAAAATCACTGAGGATGCCATTTTTTACTGAGTGATGATACATCTCTGTCAGATCTTCCCCGACAATTTTCCACAGAGGCCAACACAGACTGCTGCCGGCCCATTAGTTATTAACTGGAATGTAGTGCATGGAATGGAATGTTCACCAACATTCTATTGTTGATCCAATGAGATGCTGTCAGTGTAACTTTTACGAATGCTGGGGAAAACATGGCATGATGTCTGGGGAGAAAGGGCAGCTGTTAATTGTTGGCAACAAGATCTGATGCCACAGGAGGCATACTGCACAGGGAAAGTAGCTGAATATTTGAATCTGGGGGGTCCCAGTAGTAAGGGAATGAAAAGCACACGGAGTCCAGAGATAGAGAAAATGGTGAAAATCAGAAGAAAAAAAACAGAGGTGTATGTCAACGGGGAGGATGTTGGAAAGTTGAGGAAATGAAAAAGCAAGGAGAAAGGAATATTGGTGGAAAGCCTCACAACATAATGGAGAAGCTGTATGCCGTTAGCAGAAAGTGATGGATAAATAATTGATCTTTGGGGTGTTCAAGGAAGTAGGAAAGCAGAAAGGACGCAAGGTGGAGGAGGAGCACGAGATACAGGCTGTATTTCCTACTTTCCTTAATCAGCAGCGGCGTCACTACAGGGGTGTGGCGGGTGTGGAATGCACTGGGTGCAGGCCTCGGCAGGGGGTGACACCACACACCCCACCTCCATTCAGCAATTCTTGGCCCTATCTGGGACCTGGTGCTGATGCGGAAGCAGGGAGGAGCCAGAGGTAATCACACTCGGTTGTGAGCGGTGCCCTGGCTCTTAGAGTTCTCGCTGTGGAGGTGGGCAGGTAAATGGGGCCTTGGCTGCCGCACTGCAGATAAGAGCCTTCTGGGGGTCCTGTAGTTTGGGACTGCAGCTTACTGACTAAGGCTCCATTCATTTGCCTACCTGCACAGATGTCTTCGGCTGCGGCAGGAAGACCCAGGGCGGTGGCACAGTGTGCGATCCCATCAGGCAAGCCGTTAATCTGTGGAACTCTTTGCCACAGGAGGTGGGGATGGCATCTGGTCTAGATGCCTTTAAGAGGGGATTGGACGGATTTCTGGAGGAAAGGTCCATCGTGGGCTATAGGCCATGATGGATTGTGCAACCTCCTTACAAAGGTGGTGGGCTACTGGTACCGGGTGCAGGGGAGTGGCAACAGGATGCAAGCACATCTTGTTGTCTCGTGCCTCCCTGGGACACCTGGTGGGCCACTGTGAGATACAGGAAGCTGGACTAGATGGGCTGATCCAGCAGAGCTCTTCTTATGTTCTAATGTTCTTATGATCCCAGATAGCAATGTAGCACTGGTGAACCAGGGCTCTGGGTGCTCTGACATGACTGGCTGGGCCTGCAGTCTGCCTGACATCATGCTGGAGCTTGTGTGAGAGCCAGGAAGCCCAGGCGTTGTTGGTGCACGGATGCAACCTGGAGGGGGCAGGGTTGGACGGTGGGAGTGACGTCGACCGTAGTGCTGCACTGGGTGTCACCCCCTTCTGGATGCTATGGAAAGGTGGAATTTCCATGTCTAAGAGCACAATCCAAGCTGCGCATGAGCCAGTGCAAGTCCCTTGTGCTGGCCTCTGGGTGTCACAAATGGCTGGATCAGTGCAAGGACATGTGCCGACCAGTGGTGTCATCTAAATGATTTAAGAACAGGTACTCACTTTTGATTGGCACGTGTCGGGACCCGCCCACCGGAAGTGACGTCATAAGCCAGAAGTGATGTCGTGGCAGGAAGTGACATGAAAAAAGCCCTTTTTGAGGCCTCAGATGATTTTAAACTGACCCAACAGTTGCAACAGTATTCCACAGCACCCCCAAAACATGTTAAGGAGGCCTGGCATCATGTTAAAACCCCAGAGCAACTCATTTTTCAGTGGCAAGGAAAGGAAAGGCTCCGCTCGCTGCCTGCCTGCCTGCCTGGCTCTGAGAACATGCAGGCAACTCAAACATGCAGGAAATTCAAACGTTGCAGAGGGCGGAGTCGACGAGTGGGCGGGCGAATGGGCGGGGCCAGCTGTAATCCTAGAAAGCGGTACTCGCGTACCCCCGCGTACCCCCTGCATGACATCACTGGTGCCGACCCGTGGAGGTTGCATTTGGTCTCTGCACCACTGTAGACCTGCAAGTATGTCCCAGCGCGGGGGTTTGGGAGGGTGGGTGGAAGATGGGGAGAAGATTGAATTGGATGAAGGGAGGCAGGGGTCCTGTAGTGGACCGGCCCAGGGAGGGGGTGGTGCCAGGATCCAGCACTCAGACTGAATCCTAACCCCTGTCCCTTGTGGCCCTGCCTTGCTTTGGGCTGCTTGGATTTGCACCACCGATTTCAGCGGCACAGAACCGAGTGATCCTATCCAGGCCACTGCTGCATTACCTGGGGTAAAGGGAATCGATTCCCCTTGCCCTGGGTTGCTCTGCAGCCAGTTCCAGCCTTGCACTGGATATGGGGAAGGCCACTTAGCCAATTTAGTTCAGCTACCTGTATCTCACAGTGGCCCTGTGTATCTCTGTGGCCCTGTGGCCAACTGTATCTCACAGATGCCTTAGGGATACTCGGCAAGAAGCCGGCTTCCTATTGCCTTTCCCTTGCAACTGGCACTCTGAGGTAGTCTACTTCTAGATCCTGCCGGTTGCAAATACCCATCACAGCTTGCAACCTGTGATTAAAGGTGCAATCCTAACCAACTTTCTAGCATGAGGGTTTGGGCAGTGCAGCTCTGACGTAAGGGAACAAACATTCCCTCACCTTGAGGAGGCCTCCATGACTGTCCTCCAACTGCAGGATGCAGCGCATGCCCCATTGGCATAGCTATGTCAGTGCTGGAAAGTCGGGTAGGATTGCGACTTTACTATAGCCTGTGATGATCTTCCCTGTGGGGGAGGGAGTTGCTCCGTTTGGGGGGGATACAAATAACTTGCCCTTCTTCTATTGCTGTGGTTTCTTCTTCATAAGAAGAATGTTTCTTCTGTGGGCAGAAGACTTGGTCGAGAGGGTTAATGCCTCCGTTTGCCTGAAGATAAGATCTGAAGATCTGAAGGTCACCAGTTCGGGACAGCCAGAAGTCTCTGTGAGCGGCAGACCTCGTTAATTGCGACTGATTAACAGCTGAGCTTCGGCTGCCTTGGGTGAGGGGGAGTTGTGCCGAAGTTCAGCCGCTTCTCTGGTGGGAGCAGGGAAGCCGCTTATCAGCCAGCAAGAAGACAAACGGGTGGCCAGAAAGAAGGACTAAATCCAGAAAGATCCACCTGTATGTTTGTAGTTCTTGAAAGATAGAACATTTCTGTATAAATTGTAAAAACCTTCGGGTTTCTGAATAAAGTCTGCCCATGTAAACCGCCTTGAGTTATAGTCATTAGAGAAATCTGGTGACCTAAGAAAGGCGGTATATAAATCCAAGTATTATTAGCAAATCTTTGACCGTTGCTTCCTTACAATGCACATGTTTGGGCACATATCTATGTTCTGTGCGACTCCAAAATGACATATTCATGGGCTTCTGTGCCCTTCTTTATGGAGCTGTGCTCTTATTAAGTCTGCTCACTGGGGCGCAGGTGCACAAACAGCGGGACCAGGTGCTGCTCAGCTTCCCTTGCCAGGATTAGCCTTTTGTGTAAAGACATTGGCAAGAGAAAGTGGAGCCACTGACTGTTTCATGAAGGCTATACATGGAAAGGTGTTAATGTCTCCACTCAGCCAGGAAGAGCAAAGGTATATTGAAGTATTAAAGTCCTGCAAGAGAAACTAAGGTTGCCTCTCATGGTGTCTCTGACCCTTGTAATATTTGCAAGAATGTCCCATTCCCAAAATAAATGTCCAAAGGCTCAATGAGTGCCTTTTGTTCTAGTGAATAATTTGTGTTAATTAATCTAGTTATTCATTCTAGTGTGTTTAGCTTCTGTTTCTCTATGGCCAAAATATGGCCATGTTTTATGGCACAAAAGAGCTAATTGTAATCGGCTGCCCCTGACTTGTAAGGTAGCTTCAACAAGTCGACTTTCCCCACTTTTTATGGGCCTTTCCTTCACCCGTGTCTGTTATTTGCATTGCAGCCTGCAGTAGTTCTCCTAGCAGTTCTCCCCCAGGAGTCCCAAATGTCAGCTAGTGCTAGCCTCAGAGGTCCAGATCGATGGCTCATCTGTAGATGAGCCAACTCATAAGAACATAAGAAGAGCCCTGCTGGATCAGGCCAAGAGCCCATCTAGTCCAGCTTTTTGTATTGCACAGGGACCAAACCAGGTGCCCCCAGGAGAACACAAGACAACAAGATACCTGCATCCTGTTGCCACTCCTTTGTGTCTGATCTCCAGAGGCAGCCTAAAACCCGGAAGTATGCCCATCATTTATTTATTTATTTATTTATTTATTTATTTATTATTAGATTTTTACCCCGCCTTTTGTGCCCGAAGGCACCCAAGGCGGCATTACAATATAT
>JAJKFI010000099.1:3643225-3677005 GCA_029204185.1 Lerista edwardsae | reverse complement strand
AGTATTAAACAACAATATCAAGATTAAAAACACAAACAATTTAAAAACAATTTTAAAAAAAACAAGCCCCATGGATCATAATAACCAGCCAGCCAGCCTGTCAACAGTTAAAAGCTTTTTGGAATAAAAAGGTCTTCAGCCCCCGCCAAAATGTAAACAAAGAGGGAGCAGTTCTCAATTCTAAGGGGAGGGTGTTCCAGAGTTGGGGGGCCACCACTGAGAAGGCCCTCTTCCTGGCCGCCGCCCCTCTCACTTCTCCTGGTGGCGGCACAGTCAAAAGCCCCCCCCCCAGATGATCTAAGAGTACGGGTTGGATTATATGGAAGGAGGCGGTCCCTCAAATACCCCGGACCCGAGCCGTAAAGGGCTTTAAAAGTCAAGACTAGCATTTTGAATTGGGCCCGGAACAGAACCGGCAGCCAGTGTAGTCGCCGAAGCAACGGCTCGACAGAGTCAAACCGACGTGCCCCAGCAACCACCCGAGCCGCCGCGTTCTGTACTAGTTGTAATTTCCGGACCGTCTTGTAACGGTGGCTTGTAACGTTCCATCTATAATCACTTCTAACCCCCTTCTGAAATCAGGTAATGTGAGATACACTCTGGGTCCAGATTTGGGATGCTTTTCTATAAAGCTGGAAAGGGAAGGTCTTGGTTTGAGGCGACATGAAGCAAGCAGTGGCGTTCCTACAGGTGGGGGCAAAATGCTAAGTTTTGCAGGAGCCTGAGCTCCTCTGTGATGCAGCCTCTCCCTCTTGCCTCCAAAACCATTCACGGCTCCAAGAGCTGGCTCTGAGACTTTGCTCTCTGAGCCCCTAATGGCTTTGGAGGAAGAGGGAAGAGACCGTAGTACACAGGAGCGAAGGTTCCTGCAACATTTAGCACTTTGCCCCCCACCCCACCCACAGGAATGCCACTGGAACCAAGGTCCAAGTTGTGAACCATGAAGAAGAAATCAGGGACAGCTCCAGTGGTGTCATCTAAATGATTTAAGAACAGGTACTCACTTTTGATTGGCATGTGTCGGGACCCGCCCACCGGACGTGACGTCATAAGCCAGAAGTGATGTCGTGACAGGAAGTGACATGAAAAAAGCCCTTTTTGAGGCCTCAGATGATTTTAAACTGACCCAACAGTTGCAACAGTATTCCACAGCACCCCCAGAACATGTTAAGGAGGCCTGGCATCATGTTAAAACCCCAGAGCAACTCATTTTTCAGTGGCAAGGAAAGGAAAGGCTCCGCTCGCTGCCTGCCTGCCTGCCTGGCTCTGAGAACATGCAGGCAACTCAAACGTGCAGGAAATTCAAACGTTGCAGAGGGCGGAGTCGACGAGTGGGCGGGCGAATGGGCGGGGCCAGCTGTAATCCTAGAAAGCGGTACTCGCGTACCCCCGCGTACCCCCTGCATGACATCACTGGACAGCTCACTCTACTTCTTTTCACCATTTGGTGGACGGGACGCCAGGCTAGATTGAGGGCGCACTCCTAACCTGGAGTTAGGCTGGTGCAGTTAGGCCAGCAAAGTTTGGCCGTCACAAGGGACATCGTAAGGTATGTTTGGACCACCCTTGGAGTCACAGAGGCCATCACACAGATGTGCGCCATCCTCCAGGACTGAGAGTGGTCCAAACGCACTGTATGGAGTCCCTTGTGCCAACCAAACTTTGCTGGCCTAACTGTGTCGGCCTAGGAATTCACCCTAAGTCCTGGAGGGAAACGTATTTAAATGCTTGCGGTCCTGTTCGCTGCAGCACTTGACAGTATGGCCGACACCACTGCTGTAGTTATGAAAACACTCAAAGAGTCTCCGTTTCCCTCTCCAGTTCCCTTGATGGTTATGAGGCCTGTTTTCTCTCTCCTTTCTTGTAAACGCCACTGTAAAGGGATGGAATTTATAGAAAGTGGCTTGGACGTTCTTGACAGCTTCCATATACCAAGGACTATCTGTGATAATTCGTCTAGCCTGCTGACAGAGCACAGGTTTCCCTTACTGCTGGTAACTTGTACGGCAGACAATAGATTCCAGTATGAGTTGACCACATGCCATCCAGAGTATGAACCATTGCCTCTATTGGATAGCTAATAATTCAATGACACGACACGGCATTAAGGTTTTTGTTTTTTGTTTTTCAAAAAAACACTTGCTTAATGGTAGCTTTAGCAATGTATGGCTGTGAGAGCTGGACCATAAGAAAGGCAGAGCGCCGAAGAATAGATGCTTTCGAATTATGGTGTTGGAGAAGACTCTTGAGAGTCCCCTGGACTGCAAGGAGAGCCAATCGGTCAATCCTCCAGGAAGTCAAGCCTGATTGTTCCCTGGAAGGACAAATCCTGAAGCTGAAGCTCCAATACTTTGGCCACCTCATGAGAAGAGAGGACTCTTTAGAAAAGACCCTCATGCTGGGAAAGATCGAAGGCAAAAGGAGGAGGGGGCGGTTAGATAGCGTCACCAAAGCGATGAACATGAAATTGGGCGAACTCCGGAAGCTAGTGGAGGACAGGGAGGCCTGGCGTGCTGTGGTCCATGGGGTCGCGAAGAGTCAGACATGACTTAGCAACTGAACAACAACAATGGTAGCTTGCGTCTACAGCGTTTCCCACAAAGGTATGTTTTATGGCTTCGCTTTTAACAATAGGCACTTTCAACAACAGGCACTTTTAATAAGTTGGTTTTTGTCTTGTGATTTTCGCGGTCTGCTGGTTGTACGGCAATGACAACTAAGGGTTCTCAAACAAATTTATCCCCGCATTTTTTAAAATTACGGGAACTATAAAGACAGACGCCATTAACGTGTGAGTCACCCAAACTGACAGCTTCTAATTTAGCCTGATGCCATGAATATAGGTTGCAATTGCTAGCGAGACAGTTTGGAGGGATGAATTATTCATCTAAATTAATTTTGTGGTTGTTTTTTTTTAAAGCATGGTGTCAACAATTGAGTGGCCGAACCAGAACTTGTCTGCTTGTGTTGCAAACATATGTTGGAGAATATTTAATTCATTACTGTCAATAGACCTCCCCCCGTCCCTTTAGGGGTCTAATTAAATGTCACCTGCTGCATCCCTTTCTGGACATATTGAATCCTTGCAGTCACAAAAGAAAGGAACTGAGTGCCCAATCCTAGGCATTTCTACTCAGAAGTAAGCCCCATCATAGTCAATGGAGCTTACTGCCAGGTAAGTAGGAATAGGATTGCAGCCTGTGTGAGGTGCAACCAAGACTGGGGCACAATCCTAACCTGGAGTTAGGCCGGCACAAGTTAGGCCAGCAAAGTTTGGCTAACACAAGTACAGTATGGTACAGTATGTTTGGACCATCCTTGGAGTCAGAGAGGCCAATACACAGATGTGCGCCATCCTCCCCAACTCCAAGCGCATCCCAAATGCACTTTACAGAGGTCCTTGGGTCCGCCAAACTTCACTGGCCTACCTTGTGCCAGCCTAACTCTAGGTAAGGATTATGCTCTGGGTTTGCTTTTCAGCTTCTAGCACTAGCAGTGCTAGAGAGCTTTTTTTTTTTTTCATCAGGTAGCATGTTAGGGTAAGAACATAAGAACATAAGAAGAGCCCTGTTGGATCAGGCCAAAAGCCCATCTAGTCCAGCTTTCTGTATCTCACAGCAGCCCACCAGGTGCCATCACCACCTCCTGTGGCAAAGAGTTCCACAGACTAACCACCCCCTGGGTAAAAGAGTATTTCCTTTTATCTGTTTTAACAATCCCAACCCTCAGTTTTAGCGGATGTCCCCTGGTTCTGGTGTTTTGAGAGAGGGAAAAGAACATCCCTCTATCAACTCTATTCCTTCCATGCATAATTTTGTATGTCTCAATCATGTCCCCTCTCAGGCGCCTTTTTTCTAGACTGAAGAGCCCCAAACGCTGCAGTCTTTCTTCATAAGGGAGGTGCCCCAGCCCCATAATCATTTTCGTTGCTCTCTTCTGCACCTTTTCCAGCTCCACTATGTCCTTTTTGAGGTGCGGCGACCAGAACTGAACACAATATTCCAGGTGTGGCCTTACCATCGATTTGTACAATGGCATGATAATATTGGCTGTTTTATTCTCAACCCCTTTTTTAATTACCCCAAGCATGGAATTAGCCCTCTTAACTGCTGCCGCACACTGGGTCAATACCTTCATGGAGTTGTCCACCAGCACCCCAAGATCTCTCTCTTGAGCTGTCACAGACAGTTCAGAACCCATAAGCCTATAGGTGAAGTTTTGGTTTTTTGCCCCAGTGTGCATCACTTTACACTTGTTTACGTTGAAACACATCTGCCATTTGGCTGCCCATTCCCCCAACTTGGAGAGATCCTTCTGGAGCTCTTCACAATCCCTTCTGGTTTTCACCACCCAGTGAAAGCATGCTTGCCATACTAGCAATTGGTCTTTCTAGCTCAAAGCTATTAAAGATGGAGGCTTCCATCCAGTTGATTTCTACAGGCAGGAAGATGGTGGCCTTCATTATGATAGAAAATGGCAGCCTCCATGCACTTTAGTCTAATGACTGGACCCCATTTTGTCATTTGTTTTTTAACTGAGCTAGTGCCATGCTAAAAACGTCACTTCTGGTTATTTTCTGGTAGAAAAACAAACCCTGCCCAAGTAGCACCTTGACATTCTTATCTAAATTGTTATTTATTTCAAGGATTTATAACCTGCCTTTCCCAGGTTGAAGCAAATGCCCAACGCAGCTTAGACATGGACAGGCTAGTCTAAACCATCATTTCTCAATGGGGTTTTTACAAATACAGTGTATTCTGTGATTCACAGAGATAGCCTTCACAGTGTAGTTCTCTCCTCTGGTTGCGTGCAGTGGTGGGATTCAAATAAATTAACAACCAGTTCTATGTCCTTCAGGGTAGCCTTCAGGGTCATCCACTGCCTTTCTTCCCTCTCCCAACCTAAAATTAGCACTGGTTCTGCAGAATAGGTGAGAACTGGCTGAATTTCACCACTGGTTGCGTGCCATCGAGCTTCAACAGGCAATCCTAAGTCAAGCCTGGACAGGTCCTCAAGATCATACTCCGTTGTTTTGCTGGCTAGCCTTCTCACACACTCCCTGCAACTCTCACTTGAGGTGACTAATCAGTCCATCAGCTACTCCTACCTGCCACGACAGTGCAGCAGCTTGTCACCGCCTGACATACTGTTGCCCATCCAAACGAAGACCACTGATTCTCCTGCTTAGCCTCAGGCAGTACTGGAAGCTCAACCACACCTCCTAAATAATAGCTTGAAAAAAAAACAAGTTAAATAGCATCACTGATCATGGGTGATGGGAGAGGCAATATTATGCCCTCTTCCCTGTGGGGCTGCAGTGCATCTCTGTGCACCCTAACTAGGTCTTTGTGGTTGGTATTAAAGGTTGTCCAGATTGCATCCTTTCGAGGGCCCAAATCCATCAGAAGGCTGACTTCTACACCCTCTATACCAGTGGCCGTGACAGTATCCAATGTACCATTGGGGTGGGTGGGTGGGTGGCTGGAGGGGGGCATTTTGGAGGGCCCATTGCAGTGCTTCTGCTGCAGAGCCCTTAGCAACTTGGTGCCATTGGTGTCCATATGATCCAGCTGGGCCACCATGTCCCTAAGTGTAGGGTCAGATGGCTTCACAAGTGAGGGCTCATCTAGATCTTCCAGCAGATCGTGTTGTTGGTGTGCAGAGGGATCCTTGGGCTTGCGTGCTCCCTCGCTCTGTGCATGCGTGTAAGAAAGTTTAAGATTTGCTTCTTTGGTTTGTAGCAAGCAGCAATTTTCCTGTTTTAAAAAAAAATTTAGGCATGCCCCGGTATCCGCTGGGGTTCTGCCCCAGATCCCACTGTGGATCCCTGAAACTGTGGATACTAAGAATGCATTTTTAAAGATAGGGGAACATCATGGTTTTGCTGCAACAAGGTAAAAAAAAAAAGAGAGAGATGTATTCAATGTTCCCCTATCTTTTTAATAGGCATCCCAGTATCCATGGATAACTGAAACCATGGATACCGTATCAGTGGTTACCGGGACAAGTCTGTATGCATGTTGCATTCTTCTGTCTGAATGAGGCTATAGCAGTGGTTCCCAAACTCACCTGCATCATGATGCCCCTAGCAGCCTCTTCTTCCTGGCTCAGGTTGATGATGCCATCTTGCATTTCACAAAATCTCACAAGATCCAAGATGGCGATGCCTGAATCTCATGAAATTTCATGAGATCCAAGAGCTTGTGAGATTCAGGGCCCAAACCCACCGAAGTTTCCAGTACTGATGCAGCAGCTGCTGCTAATGTGCTGCATCCTGTGGTCTCAGAGGCCTCTTTGAGGTAAGAGAATGTTTGTTCCTTCATCTCAGGGCAGTGTTGCAGCTGCATCAGCACTGGAAAGTTGGATAGGATTGGGGTCCTTAGTCGCCATCATCTTGAATCTCATGAAATTTCCAAAATCCAAGATGGCAACCCCTGGGAGGATAGGTAGGATCCTGTAGTCATGTTCCGCCTCCCCCCCCCAATGAGCTTGCCATGACATGTTAAGGCAGTGGTTCTAAAACGTTTTAGCACCAGGACCCATTTTTTAGAATGATAATCTGTCTAGGACCCACCGGAAATTCTATAATGGCTGGAAGTGCAATCATTGTAATGCCAGAGCCTGCTGCTTTCCTGAGAATGCAACAATAAATTGGGTTATTTTTCAGCCGCTTACCAGTAGCAAAGTGAATCAGAAAGAAAGAAAAAAAGCCTATTTCAACCTTGACACAATACAAGCAAAACACAGCCCTCCCCATTTCCAGCATCCCAGGGATAGAGTCAAGAAAAGGGATATTCTTTTCAGCACCACAACCTGGGGACATCCCCAAAATTGAGTGTTGGAGAGTTAGAACAGATAAAAGGAAATGCTTTTTAAAAATGCTTTACCCACCAGGTAATTAATCTGTGGAACTCCTTGCCACAACACGTGGTGATGGCATCGGGCCTAGGTGCCTTTAAAAGGGGATTGGACAGATTTCTGGAGGAAAAGTCCATCGTGGGCTCTAGGAGGCTCTGGAGGAAAAGTCCATCGTGCAACTTCCTTACGTTAGTATTAGGCTACTTCAGAATGCCAGGTGAAGGGAGTGGCAACAGGATGGAAGCATCTTGTTGTCTCATGTACTCGCTGAGGCACCTGGTGGGCCACTGTGAGATACAGGAAGCTGGACTAGATGGGCCTTTGGCCTGATCCAACAGGGCTGTTCTCACATTCTTATGATGTTCGTATGCTCTTATCCCATCTTCCCATATTTTTGATATAGTTGCTCTAGTTACTTTGCGACCCACCTGAAATTGGCTTGTGGCCCACTGGTGAGTCCTGACCCAGAGTTTGGGAACCATTGCCTTAAGCTGTTGCTCTGCACACTTTGGGAACCTGGCCTATAAAATCCCTTTCGATTCCAGCAGATGGTGGCTTTGGGTGGAAGAAGGTTGGAACACACACCAGAGCAGTGTATGCCCCCTTAAGCTTTTAATGCAGTGTACTGAAATATGTAGTTTCACAAATTGTCAACAAAAAAGGAAAACACATTTTCTTACTGCCGTTTGCATAGTGTTCTTCCCCCATGGAAGCCAGCTATGCAACTTATGCCATATGCAATTTTCACTTTTGATGACATTATGATTTACTGTTAAGATTATGTTTAGTCAGATGTTTCCATCCAAAACATTTGATGACATTACCAATGATCCCCCCCCCAAAGAAATAGTTGCTGTGGGACATAATAGAAATTGCTCACCTTAAAAACTGCTTAACTTGCCCCATACCCCTGCTGCTTGGATGTAGTTATTTCATTTACTTTATGCTGTGTTTCAAGATAAAAAGTACACCTTCAGTTTTCTCATTTTCTTTCTCAGGACAACAAAATTTGAATAGTGTTAACTGCGTAGTTTTGCTCAGAAATATCAGTCTTTGAGACTTAGACTTCTCAATATTAATAATGAGGAATGATAATAATAATTCTATAATTCACCATTTCAGCTAGGAACTTCATTTGCCCTTTCAATTATACATCACCATATCAGAGTAGATAGGGATGTGGTGGCGCAGCGAGTTAATCCGCTGTTGCTGGGCTTTCCGATTACAAGGTTGCGAGTTCAAGACTGCGTGACGGAGTGAGCTCCCGTTGCTTGTCCCAGTTCCTGCCAACCTAGCAGTTTGAAAGCACCTCAATGCAAGTAGATAAATAGGGACCACTTCGGTGGGAAGGGAACGGCGTTCTGTGCGCTACGGTGTATAGTCATGCCGGCCACATGACCACGGAAGCTTGTCCTCGGACAAAATGCCGGCTCTACAGGCTTTGAAATGGAGATGAGCACCGCCCCCTACAGTCGGTCACTACTAGACCATTCGGTCGTGGGGAAACCTATATCAGAGTAGAGCGTTCATTTCTGGAAAGCACTGGCCAAGTCTGATGTTCTTATGACAGCACAATCCTGTGCATGTCTCCTCCGGCGTAAGTCCCATCACTTTCAGGAGTGTGTGTATAGGATTGCAGCCTGACAGCCCAATCCTAACCTGTGCTGGAACAAGCAGGCCTGCAGGCCTGCGCTATATCCAGGGCATGTCAGGCGGCAGCTGGACGCCACCTCGGGGGAAGCCCCAGCAGCCCCAAGAAGGCTACTCGGAGCTGCGCCAGCAAAATTGCCGGCACAACTTTGCACAGCCTGAGCAAGTCTGATCTGGCCAGGGCCAGGGGTTAGAATCTGGCCTAAGTTCCAGATGCTTTCTCCACCCGCTCCCTGGGCCAAGCTGCCCATGGGTCTGCCCTGCCCGTTTTCCGCCTGTCACGATCTGCCTCCCCCCACCCCCAGCCCACCCTCCCCAACCCTCCACATTGGCCGAACTCACCACCACTGTGCATTACCTGCCTTACCTGCCACTGTGTACCGGAGCAGTCTGGCTGGTGTGGGTTGTCACACCAGCCTAGCCTGCCCTGGAGTGGTGCAGATGTGCCTGGAGTGCTGCAGAGTGTTTGCGACACACCTAGGCCAGCACAGGGGACATGTGCCAGCCTGTCCACAGTACAGGGTTGCACCCTGAACCTTGCCAAGAAACCCCTTCTTTCATAGTTCGTATGTTAAGTGAATTCTATCGTCAAATGGTTGTCATTGCCCACCTGAACATGGGAAACGTGTTACTGATGTCTGGTCCTGAATGAGCTTCTTATGGTAGCTCATCTCTCTGTGTCATCCATCAGGCTGAATGGGCCAGAGTCCATGAAGCTAAACTCCCCATTCCTGAGCATCTTCTTGGAAAAAGAAGGATCTTCCCTCTGAGAAATAGTCAAAGCCAGTGGTGTAGGTAGGTCATTTTGCAACCGGGGTCCATAAATTTTTGACACCCACCCTGACAAAATTAGTGAACTCATCATGCAGGCCCGCAGGCTATATGTAAGACACACACACACACACACACACACACACACTCACACACACACACATTTGCTTTTCGGCCATAACGTTTGCTAGTATAAAGATACTATACTCCGGGTTTTTGCATTGAATTCCTGGTGAAATTCCACATCCAACGGTATACATGATGGTATTATTCTTTAAACTGTGGTTTTAAAAACTGTGATTTTTACAAAACAAGTTTTATTTTTGGTTTTTAATTTTTTGACCATAATCTTTGCTAGAATAGCGATATTATACTCCAGTTTTTTTCCATTGAATTCCAGGTAAAATTCTGCATTCAGCAATATATAGCAGGACGGTATAAAGGTTTCCCCCATGACGGAATGGTCTAGTCATGTCCAACTCTAGGGGGCGGTGCTCATCTCTGTTTCTAAGTCAAAGAGACAACGTTTGTCCAAGGACTGTTTCCGTGGTCATGTGGCCAGCATGACTATATGCCGTAGCACACGGAATGCCGTTACCTTCCCACTGAAGTGGTCCCTATGGCATTTTACATGCTATCGAGCTGCTAGGTTTGCAGGAGAACATGATGGTAGCATTCCGTAATTTTTGAAATTTGGGGTTCAGAGGTGACACCCCCCTAAGGATGGCACCTGGGGTGCTACACCCCCCCCGCCCCATAGGTAGCCTTGCCACTGGTCAAAGCTGTCTCATCTGATGGAATTTCTATCTGTCTCCTGAAAAAAATGAGTGGGTTTAGATTAGATTTGTAACTGAGGGCGCAATCCTACCTAGCACTGGAATGGCAAGGCCAGCACCATATCCAACACTGGGTGGGGAGAGGCTGGAGCCTCCTGCGGCAAGGGAGCATGCGCTCCCTTACCGTAGGGGAGGCTCCAGCCTCCCCTATGCGCTCCTCGGATCCGCGCCTGCTAAAGAGCGGACACAGATTCGAGGAGACTGCGCGGCCCGATTCGGGCTTATGGCCGAATCCATGGTCTGCCCATGTCCTGCCTTCCTCCCGCCCACATTCCGCCCTCCTCCCACCAATCCCCGAGGCCCCCTGTCATAGCGCATCCCTCGCGCCAGCCAGCTTCGGCCGATGCTAGGGAGGTGCTGTGTGGGCACAACAGGACTGGCACTGCCAGCAGTGCCAGTCCTGTTGCCTTAGCGCCAACACGGGGCTGCTGATCAATGCCCCCATGTCAGTGCTAGGCACGCAGTGTCAGTGCAACCCCGTTACGCCAACGCTGCACGGACGGAAGGATTGCGCTGCCCGACTGGACTGTACCAAGTTAGCTTTTAGGAGTGTTTTTCTATATCAGAAAGGAAAAAAAGTCTCCCTGCAAGTAAAAATTAAGCTTTGGGAAGAGAAGTTCTATCCTTGACTGCTACCTGCTGATCTAGTTTTTCTAGTTTTTTTTTCTAGAAGGTTTTCTAGTTGCAGGGAATTTTTTACAGATGGGAGCTTTCAAAATGTGATTCCATCGTCTGCCTTCTGAAGAGGTACAGTCCCTTCTGTCGCCTCCAGATTCAATTCCTTCATTCTGTGGCTTCCTTAGAATAGGTTGTAGGGCCAGCTTGTGGCAAACACCTATGGAGCGTGTGTACAGAAGTGAGCTTTTTTCCTTCCTTTTGATTTTTCTTCCTAGAACTCCCTCTGTTCTCTGATGCTTTCATTCTCTCTGTGTATTTATCAATAAAACATACCTGTCTGGTTTTAAAAGCTCTGTATTGGTGTGGGGTGTGAAGTACAAAAAGAAAATCCTGCCTAAATGCTCCATGACATTATTGATCTGAGAGGAGTTGATATAGCGAGGATTGTACAGGACATGCCTTGTTCAGCAGCCCCTCTGCAGGTGGTTACGAACTAGGAGGAAAGTACTCTAGGATAACGCAGAGAATTGTTTCTGGTGTGTGAATTTTCAAATTGCAAACTCTCCTTTGCTTTTTTCATTCAACCATCACGGCAGGGCCAGCCTTAGGAACTGCAGGGCCCAGGGGCGTAGCTAAAGAAGTGCAGGGGGTGCAATTGCACCGGGCAACAAGCTTTAAGGGGGTAACAAGATGAGCTTGACCCTAGTGGCCAAAATTGAGAAAACCTTGGTACGTATGCATGAATAATACCATCATGTTATATATCATTGGAAAGTAAATTTAATGCAGCATGCAATGTAACAAACCAGAGTATAATATCTTTACTCTGTCAAACGTTATGGCCATAAAACAAGAGAAAATGAAAATGCAACGGTGACATCACTTCTGGTTGTGATGTCGCTTCCGGGGCAACATTTTCCCCTCTGCACTGGGCTACATTTCCATTAGCTACACCCCTGGTGGGGCCCAATGGGAACCCCTATTTTCCAGGGCCCCAGGTTTACTGCCATATTCTGCAAAATCTTAGCGATATAAATAAAAGGTATTATCGACTTCGTATCTCTACAGTAGAATGATAAGCAATCAAGATGTGCATTTCAAAGCACATTTATGCACATTTGAATATAAAATTGCATGTAGGTATGCCTACAAATAAACAGATAAAATGTGTAAGACTACATTTGAAATGTAGATAGTTACAAACCCACTTGTGACGGAGAAGTGAAATGATTAAAGGCACAATCCTAACATGGAGTTAGGCCAGAACAGTTAGGCCGACAAAGTTTGGCTGGCACAAGGGCCACCGTGTGTGCTGGCCTCTCTGACTCCAAGGGTGGTCCAAACATACTTTACAATGTCCCTTGTGCCAGCCAAACTTTGCTCAGGCCCTCCAAAGATGTTCTGCAGCCCCCAAAGGTCTGTTAAACGCTCTTTAGGGGTTTCTTCTGAAAAACAGAAGTAATGTTTAAGGGCCATCTGAAAGTTTCTGAATGTTTTTAGAGGGCCTGTGAAGGTTGTGTGAGGCTCCAGAGGTCCCAAGGGAGTAGGGGGTGGCAGTCCCAGGGGGGCGGCAGTCTGTGATCCTGGCCCCGAGTGCTGAATAGGCCACAGATGCAACTGTGAATACCCATAAAAATGTAGATTTGCTGACTATGTTTATATACTGCTTTAAAACAAAAAGTTATCAAAGTGGTTTGCAAAAGAAAGAAATTCAGCAGTTCTCTATAGAGGCATACATAGAAGGCATTACATTTTGCCAGCACCCTTCCTCTTCGGAACCTCCTCTTCATAGCCAACGTTGCCTCTGTTTTGCTCTAGCCACTGGGAATGGCTCCAAAGAGGAGGGTAAGGAGCTGCTTGCAAAACTTAGGGCTGTGATCCTCTCCAGGCATGCCTCTGGTTATCTGTTCCAAAATTTTCAGAATCTGATGGCCCAATCCTAACTAAATCCCCATGTGGTGATGCAGTAGTGCCAGCGTGGCTTCTACTGCATTCCACAGGTGAGTTTTGCCTGCTTGAGTTCTCCCTGGGTTGAGGGTAAATTTGTCCCCTTGTCTTGGGGTAAGCTCCAGCAGCTACTATGAGTCAACTTGGACATGTGACAACAACATTGCTGGTTCAAGTCCATGTTGAGCCACATAGGCAGATCAGGCCTGGGAAGTAGGTTAGGAGTGCGCCCCAACCTGATCCGCCCCTCGTCCCATCTCCTCTCTGTTCCACACCCTGTTGTCTTATTTTTGGATGGGAGACGGAATGTCAGGCTGTGACAAGCTGCTGTACCCATTGTGGCATGACGGAGGTCCTGGTGAGCTGCTTAGTCTCAGCTCGCAAGTGAGGAGTGTGTGAGAAGGCCAACCGGCAAGAGAACAGATAATGAACTATTTATCCTGGATAAGAGGCATGGGATAATGGTTGAGCTGCTGGTATTGTTTGAAGCTAAGCAGGAGAGTCTGTGGTCTTGTTTTTGGATGGGAGATGGAATGTCAGGTTGTGACAAGCTGCTGTATCTGTTCTGGCAGGTCGGGGTGCTGATGAGCTGATTAGTCACCGTGAAAGTTGCAAGGGAGTGTGTGAGAAGGCCAGCCATCAAAAGAACAGAGTACGACCTTGAGGACCTGTCCAGGCTTGACTTAGGATTGCCCACTGAAGCTCGATGGCATGCAGCCAGAGGAGAGAACCACACTGTGAAGGTTACATCTGGGACTATGAATCACAGAATACTGTGTATTAGTAAAAAAAAAGAAAAAGAAAAGAAAGAAACATGGTGGTTTAGACTAGCCTGCCCATGTAAGCTACCTTGGGCATTGGCTTCAGCATGGAAAAGGCAGGTAAATTTTTTTTTGAATAAGTATATATAAATAGGGAAAACAGAATGTAAGCAAAACAGGACAGAGGCAGGGACGGAGAGGAGGTCAGTGGTGTACTCTGAACTCAAATCACCTTCCTAAACTCGATCTGCCTTCATGGGTCCACTCTCATGCGCAACAGCGATATCGCAGATGCAGGTCTAGGTAGACCCACTGGACCAGCAGAGGTAGACCCTGAGGAAATCTCCTGTGGCTGAAACTCCCTGCAGGATGGCACTACTGCAGCATTTTGCAGGGGGTTATGGTGGATTGGGCTGTAACACATTCAGGGCGCAATCCTAACCTGGATTTAGGCTGGCACAGTTAGGCCAGCGAAGTTTGGCCAGCATGAGGAACACTGTGAAGTATGATTGGACCACTCTCGGAGTCAGAGAGACCAGCACACAGACATGTGCCATCCTCCCTGACTCCGAGAGTGGTTCAAACACACTTTATGGTGGCCCTGGTGCCGGACAAACTTTGCTGGCCTAACTGTGCTGGCCTAACTCCAGTTTAGGATTGCGCTCTCAAAAGATCATGAATCTTGATCATGAATGCACAGATCCCTCTGTTGAAGGGAACAGATCAGGTGAGATCTGTTTGTTACTGTAATGACCTTTTTCTTTCCAAGAGAAAATATTTCTTCCGTCACAGTAATAGTTGATCTAAAGTGTATTTTCCAAGCAAGTGAAGATGGACCAATGCTCAAGTCGGTGTATGTGTGTGTGTGTGTGTGTGTGTGTGTGTGTGTTTGGTCTGGCAAAACTTTCTATGCCTAGGTCAATAAAGCCATATGTAAATTACTCTTTTAATTAAGCATAACCAAAAATAATTAAGAGTTGGCATTTCAAAGTCATTTCCTCTAGGAGTGAAAATGTGTCTGCTCTTTGATGACTCTCAAGCCCAGCCATGTGAGTGTTCATTCAAAGAAGCGCGACCTTCAGTACTCGCACATTAAGAGATAATACGTCAATTTGTCCTCATTTTTCAGTAATCAATTTTATGGCAGGCTTTGCAAGTTTTATTAAGTTTCCCTCAACATCTTTCTGACGTCTGTTTAGATGCCACTAGCAAGTGACATTTATAATATTCAGAGTCATCCAGCGGCGGGGGCGGGGAAGATGGCGAAATGGAGCGGTACGCAACGGGCGGGCTGCCGCTCACTCGTTCCTCCCACCCAGCGTTCCGGCAGCATGACGCCACTGGGGTCATCACAAGATTAGTAGAACACAAAGCCATGATCTGAAAATATGACAATCCTCCCTTCCCTTTTCCTGTCTTTTGGGAGATTTTAGCTTAGAAAAAAAGGGTGATGAAGGGCCCAATCCTATCTAACTTTCTAGCACTGATACAGCTGTAACATTACATACATGCCTTCAATATCTGTATACTGCTCGGGTTAAAAAGCGTGCAGAAAAGATCGCTGCAGATCCGTTGCACCCTGGCCATAACTTGTTCAATCTTCTCCCCTCTGGTCGTCGATATAAGACTCTGTATACTAAAACATCGAGGCACAAAAATAGTTTTTTTCCTTGTGCCATTAAATTGCTGAATTTGTAATTATGTTGATGCGACTAGGAGTTTGAGGCAATGGTTTATTCTGAATATGCCCTTATTTGTTCTGTGTATTCTTTGTTTACTATGTATGTGTAGTATTGTATGTATGTAGCCGGTGGCCGTATCAAATTCCAGGTATAGTTTATATACTTGGCCAATAAAATAATAATAATAATAATAATAATAATAATAATAATAATAATAATAATACCCTAAGGAGGCTTCCACAACTGCCTTCCCACCACAGGTTCAAGTGCAGAATCCATTGGTACAGCTGCACCAGCACTGGAAATTTGGGTAGGATTGGGCCCTAAGTGGTGTAGGGACATGACTGAGAGTTCAATCCTAAACTGCGCTGGAATAGCAAGGCCAGCGGACCTGTGTAGGAGCAGAACCAAGGAGGCCACATGGTGTGAATCCGCCCCCCCAGGTGGAAAGTAGTTGCAATGAAACAAACAAAAAAAGAGCTGAAATGCATTTGTCCTAGACTTCTCTTAGCAAAGCTAAAAATCTGCAGCCTGCACATTTTTCTAATCCATCTCATATTGGATGCAATACAGGCATGCCCTGGTATCCGCTAGAGCAGGGGTCAGGGAACTTTTTTACCTTTTACCCCAACATATATTTAGATACGCCAACGTTACCCCCTTGATTTGATTTTTAATACAGGTACTTACTAAAACTACCAGTGAAAGATAGGTGTCCTCTCAGAAGAGGCACTGTCCTGTCTCTCTCAATGGCGCAGCAACTAGTCGACTCTACTGAAGAAGCGGGAGGACTTGGAGGCGGGGCCCGGGGCATCATGCAGGGAGGCATGTTATACACAAGGGCCTGACACACTGCACTGCGTCAGGTCCTTGTACACTACAGTACTGTAACACACACAGCCGGGCATGCATATAGAACAGTGATGGCGAACCTTTTGGGCTTGGTGTGTCAGAAATTTGGAAAATTCGTAACTCAGCTCTGCTGGTGTGTCAACTCCCCCCCCCTGCTGATCAGAGCACGGAGACACGCTGCAGGGCTTGTCGCCCGAGTTTAAAGAGAGAGACGGAGGTGCAGACAGCGGGCACACGGAGGAACAAGTCAAGGCAGGGAATCACTTAGATTCATATGCATGCCCAGCTGCCGTCCATTACCCCCAGGAATTTCATTTTTACCCCATTTGGGGTAATTTACCCCTGTTCCCTGACCACTGCGCTAGAGTTACGTTCTGGACCCTGCCATGGATACCTGAAACCAGTGGTGGGATTCAAATAAATTAACAACCGGTTCCATGTCCTTCAGGGCGGCCTTCAGGGCGGCCGCTGCCTTTCTTCCCTCTCCCAACCTAAAATTAAGAACCGGTTCTGCAGAACTGGTGAGAACTGGCTGAATTTCACCACTGCCTGAAACCATGGATACTGGGCATGTTTTTTTTTAAAGATAGGGGACCATCAGTGGTTTTGCGGCAACAAGATAAAAAAGAAATTTGTTTAATGTTCCCCAATCCTCGAAAGCATGTACAAATGTGAGTAGATAAATAGGTACCACTTCGGTGGGAAGGTAACGGTGTTTCGTGCACCTCGGCGTATAGTCATGCCGGCCATATGACCACGGAAGCTTGTCCTCGGTCAAATGCCGGCTCTTCAGCTTAGAAACGGAGATGAGCACCGCCCCCTACGGTTGGTCACAACTAGACCATTCGGTCGTGGGGAAACCTTTTTTTAATTCTTTTAATAGGCTTGGGGATAACTGAAACCATGAATAATCAATCAATCAATCAATCAATCAATCAATCAATCAACAACAGATACTTATATACCGCTTTTCAATACAAAGTTCACAAAGCGGTTTACAGGTTAATAATAATAATAAAATTAAATGGCTCCCTGTCCCAAAGGGCTCACAATCTAAAAAAAATAAATAAGTGGATACTGGGGCATGCCTATATAAGGAGTAATAATCAGAGGCATCACTAGGGTTCGCATCACCTGATGTGAGAGCTCATTGTGTCTCCCCCATGATAGACCTCCTCCTGTACCAGACCACAAAGAATACATTACAATATCATACACACAGCCCAACTGCAGTGGCATCACTAAGGTTGGTGTAATTACCATTACCTTCATATGTTTATTGTAAAATATAACAGTACTGGTCCATATTCCACTCAGAGTGCAATCAATTATACACAAAATACCAGACATCAGATCATAATCTCTAGAGAGGCTTGGAACAAAGAGACAGACCTCTAGCCCTTACACTGTGAATTTTGATAGATAAGCAAATGAATCCTATGAAATCGCTTCTGTGCCATCTTTAAGGAAGAACTTTTCGAGAGGGCTGGGAAAATGCAACGAGCCTAAGAGCTTGTGAAAAGTGGAAGACTGCCTGGAGTGTGGTTATGCAAATGACATCACTCCCTGCCCATGTTGTGGTCCTTTTGTTTATTCCACAAAGGGTCTCACGAGAGGGTTCAGTGGGCTAATATCAATCCAAAAAGTGAAGCACACCTTACAATTCACTCCGTTCCCTCTAGTGTAACAATGTTCAACCACTGTGTCGTGGCACGTTGGTGTGCTGCAAATGGCCCACAGATATGCTGATAGAGGAAGGGTCACTTAGTAGTAGGGCTGTTGGGGGATGTTAGCAACCCCCCCTCCACTGGCAGTGTGGTGTGCCTTGTCCAAAAACTAATGGTGTGCCTTGACAACTTTTGTGCTTTGTTAGTGTGCCATGTGAAAGGTGTGGGTCGGGACCAGTGATGTCATGCAGGGGGTATGCAGGGGTACGCGAGTACCGGTTTCTAGGATTACAGCTGGCCCCGCCCATTCGCCCGCCTACTCGTTGACTCCGCCCTCTGCAACGTTTGAATTTCCTGCACGTTTGAGTTGCCTGCATGTTCTCAGAGCCAGGCAGGCAGCGAGCGGAGCCTTTCCTTTCCTTGCCACTGAAAAATGAGTTGCTCTGGGGTTTTAACATGATGCCAGTCCTCCTTAACATGTTCTGGGGGTGCTGTGGAATACTGTTGCAACTGTTGGGTCAGTTTAAAATCATCTGAGGCCTCAAAAAGGGCTTTTTTCATGTCACTTCCTGCCACGACATCACTTCCGGCTTATGACGTCACTTCCGGTGGGCGGGTCCCAACACGTGCCAATCAAAAGTGAGTACCTGTTCTTAAATCATTTAGATGACACCACTGGTCGGGAATCACTTGGTGGGTCGCAATCTGATGTCAGGTTGGTCGTGGAAAGCTGGGAGCAGCCATCTTGGAAACTGCAGACCTGACTCTTGCTATATTCCTTTTGTGAGTGTCAACAGGTTGAATTTTCAAGTGAGGGTTTTTTGTTTTTTTTATAAAAAATTGGTTTTTAGTTCACCGCTTTTACGTCTTTTATCCTAATCTTGCTTTCTATCAGGGATGTTACATGGTTGTACAATTGCTGCAAGAATGCCAATTTGCATTCCAGGAGTGCCATTTTATTACGTTACAATGACAGCACGTCCTGCTTGATGATGTCACTTCTTGCCACAATATCACTTCCAGGTTAATAGCATCACTTCTGGTGGGTCCCAAAACGAGTGCCATTCTAAAAAGTTTGAATACTGTTGTCCTTGTGCCTTGATGAACTTTGCCTTTAGTTAATTTCAACCCCACTCCCCCATGAAGTCTTCTCTTGGCAGGCTATTCACCCACAGCATGATTACCCACCTTTGTATTATATGTGAGCGTATTATTGCTTTTGAACTCGGACTTGCAGAACTGACTCAGAAAGGTTAAAATGCAGGGGGGATATACTTTGAACTGGACATCTGAAGAACCCTGAGAGATAGTGACTTGCCTGAGATTGCTGGAGAAAGATCTGAGACTTAAAACCAGGTGCCCTGGGCCTGTTTCAGCCACTCTACTCACTAGATCCTGCTGTTTTACTGGATTTTAGAATATACAGAATCATGAAGTGCTGTCAGTTTGCATCAAAAGGTTTCAAGGTCACTGAACCAATTGGAGTTAATAAGGTGTCACTCAAAAATGGCAGGTCATTCTGTTGATTCATTAGAATGATTCATTCATTCACCATTCATTCAAAGAACTCTAGTCTGGTAATATTGTTGTAAAAATCAGACAACATGAGACGAAGTTGTGAATCGCAAGCATTTGGATTATTTAGAATTGGAGGATTCTGGAGAACTTGAAAGGGACATACTGCCCCTGCATCTGGAGGTTCAATATAGCCATCATACATAATGTTACTTAAGACAGTTGTATTTTTGTTTTTTGGCTATAACTTTTGATAGAATAAAGATATTATACTCTGGTTTTTTTTATTGAATTCCTCATGAAGTTCCACATCAAACCACATATAACATGAGGGTATTATTAGTAAAAACCATGACTTTCAAAATTTGGGGTCTAGTGGTGACACCCCCCCATGTTTTGCATCTGGGGCGCCCTGTCCCATAGGCAGCTACAGTCCTGCAAGCAGTGCATGTGTGCTTCGTTGTGGATAGGAATGCCCATTGCATGAGAATGCACATCCCATTGTGAGCAACGCTCTGCTGACAGACCACCAACCTGTTTCCTAATGTGCTTGCACAAAATCCTCTGATTAGTTGTTTTTCCTCTGTACGTCTGTTAGGATTGGACATAAGGCAGATTTAGGATAATTGTCTGCACTAGAAGAACAACAGTATCCATGTCAGGAATTGAACTAAGTAGATAACCGGGCATCTTTAATTGAAGGACCTTTAGTTCTTCAGTAAGGGATGAATTCGAACAAAGTCTATTGCATGCAGTGAGCACAGCAAGCTTTAAACTTCTGGTGTTTAAAGCAAATGTAGTTAAGTGAAATTGATTAGATGAGATGGAATTTCAGAACAGAATTCTGCTTCGAAAACATCTGGAAAGGTCAGAAATGGAGATAAGGAGTTTCATCTTTTGGGACTGATGAGAAATTGATGTTTTTTTCATTGCCTAATGGAGCATGGCTGAGTTCAGGATGCTCTGTTGGGTGAAAAAAATGTGTAATCTATGTTTCAGGGCTCTTTGCTTTAAAGTGAAAGGTGGAAGAACTCATTGTAAGAGATGTGAAGTTTAGTTTTGTGTTTAGGCCTGGGACTCATTCCCAAGATCTCTCACTATGTATACACAAGTTTTCCAAAAAAAAAAAAAAAAACGGGAAAAAACTGAAATATAGAACTCTTCTGATCCCAAGCACTTCGGATAAGGGATGTCCAACCTGTATAACTGGACAACAAACCCAATGTTATATATCCATAGCCTCTTATCCCAGACCTAGCACTAATCCTACCTTTGTGTAAAAATACAGGCATGCCCCAGTATCAGACACTGCAGTGGATACCTGATACCATGGATACTGGGGATGCCTTTATAAGATGCGGAGACATAAGTGGGTTTGCTGCAACAAAACCCCAGCAAATGTTTTGTTTAATGTTTAATGAGATTTATTTAATGTTTCCCTATCTTGCGCTACGGCGTATAGTCATGCTGGCCACATGACCATGGAAGCTTGTCCTCAGACAAACGCCGGCTCTACAGGCTTAGAAACAGAGATGAGCACCGCCCCCGACAGTCGGTCATGACTAGACCATTCGGTCGTGGGGAAACCTTCACCTTTTTGTCTTTTCAGTAGGTGTTCCAGGGCACGATCCTAACCTAACTTGGAGTTAGGCTGGCATAGTTGGGCCAGCAAAGTTTGGCTGGCACAAGAGACACTGTAAAGTATGTTTGACCTCTCTAAGGGTCAGGTAGACCTGCACACAGATATCTGCCACCCTCCCTGACTCTGGGAGTGGTCTAAACTTGCTTTAGAGTGGCCCTGTTTGTGCCAGCAAAACTTTGTTGGCCTAACTGTGCTGGCCTAACTCCAAGTTAGGATTGTGCCCCTGGTATCCATGGAATCCGTGGATAACTGAAAACATAGATACCAAATCAGTGGATACCAGGGCACACCTGTACATCAAATACATATACAAATGTCTGGGATGCCAAAAATCTAGGTGCAAATATCCAAGGATGTCAAAGACTCAGAGCCCAATTATAATCTGGAGTTTGGCCAGCACAGTTTGGCCAGCAAAGTTTGGCTGGCACAAGGGACACGGTAAAGTATGTTTGGACCACTCACGGAGTCAGACAGGTCAGCACACAGACGTGCACCAAACTCCCTGACTCCAAGAGTGGTTCAAACACGCTTTACGGTGGCCCTTATGCCAGCCAAACTTTGCTGGCCTAAGTGTGCCACCCTAACTCCAGGTTAGTATTGCGCCAGGGCACATTTAGCCAGGGCACAGTTGTCCAAGACACAAAGCTTCTGTGTCATCTGCAAAATCTGCCCTGCCAGAGACTAGACAGGTTGATTTCTGCTGTTGCAGAAAGATGTACCATGTTCTACAGCCTCTGCAATGCACTTGCCTTCCTTTTGTCCCATCCTAATTAGGGAACTTTTGCTAGTATAAGAAAAAGGTTGTGTTTTCTCCCTTCCCTGCATGCGTAAATACCCAACTATCTTTTCATTTTGGCAAACACATGCTGTTCATTTTGGATAAGTGCTAAACATTTGTGGCTATAGATCTCAGATTGCCGTCTCCTCTGCCGATAGATTTGTGCACCTGCTTACTATTTTTCTGTATTTTTTTTCCTTCCCAAATTCTGGCGTCTTGTTCAACGTCATTTGACTTCCTCCTGCATCAGTGGAAGAACTTAAGAGAAAAATGCCCTTAGAGAGCAAACTCCTGAGTGTGCATTTGTGAAAGATGCCACACCTGCAGCTTGTCAGCGGTTTCATGAGCAGATGGAAGATCTACTCATATGTACTTTGTGTTGCAAAAAACTAGGAAGTGAGCAAAAGTAGAATCAGGTGCTTCTGTGTAGATGTAATTGCTCACATCAGGAACCAAGTTTTTACAAACAAAATTGTCTAGTAATTTAATGGTTTAATGGTTGGAAAAAGGAATATAATCAGTGATTTAGGGCCCGATCCTATCGGACATAATGCAGGTGGCATGCTTGTACTGCATGCGTCCCTGTTGCGCAAGGGGGCATAAAGCGAAGAGAGCACTGCAAGCCTGGGAGCTGTGAGTTCACCAGTCGCCGGCACTGCAGCCTTCCAGGCAGGGTGGGAGGGCATTCTGGGGTGGGGGGAAGGGCGGAGCAGGGGGTTGGACCAGCAGCAACTCTCACCACCGGATCCCAACCTCCGTGTAGGGCCACACCTCCTTACATGGAGGGCCTTGCTTCTGCGCCAGCTAAATAGGTGAAAAACACTTATTTTCCCCCACAGATTTTTGTGTTTTCCAAAACTAGAAGCACAAAAAGCACTGTTATGTGTTTTTATTCCCAGGCCGCATTATTACAAAACATAATAATTATAAATATAAATTATAATTGCTTTAAAAGTGTACTAGGTAGGTGATATACAACCAGACATGTCACGTAGCGGGTACGCGGGGGTACGTGAGTACCTGTTCCTAGGATTAGGGCTGGCCCCGCCCATTCGCCCACCCACTCGTCGACTCTGTTGGTGCTCCGCTCCGCCCCCTGCAACGTTTGAATTGCCTGCACGTTTGAGTTGCCTGCACGTTCTCAGAGGCAGGCAGGCAGGCAGGCAGGCAGGCAGGCAGGCAGGCAGGCAGGCAGCGGAGCGAGGGAGACCGACGGCAGCAGCAGCGTGAGCAGGTAGGCTGCCTGGGGCTCCCTCCCGAGGAGGTGCAGTGGTTCCTGGGGGCGGTTCCTGGGTTCCAGCTATGACCTCACTTCCGGTGGGCGGGCCCCGACACAAGTGCCAATCAAAAGTGAGTACCTGTTGCTAAATCATTTAGATGCCATTACTGTATACAACTATAAACAGTCGAAAATGGGAGATGCAGGGCAGCAGTTGGAGTTATTGTTTCACACTTAGAGCACAATCCTAACCTGGAGTTAGGCCAGCAAAGTTTGGCCAGCACAAGGGCCACTGTAAAATGCACTTGGACCACTCTCCGAGTCAGGGAGGATGGCGCACGTCTGTGTGCTGTCCTCCCTGACTCTAAGAGTGATCCAAACATACTTTATGGTGTCCCTTGTGCTGGCCAAACTTTGCTGGTCTAACTGTGCTGGTCTAACACCAGGTTAAGATTGCGTCCTTAATCGTAATGTTCCAGCGAGTCAGTGTTGCGCTGCTGACAGTGCTTCACTCCTTCCACCAAACCGCCATTTCATTTATATAAGAAAAGCACCAAAGCCGGGCTGACCTGTGGCTGTTACTCGAGTGAGCAACTTACTGGTCCAAAAATTGGGCACACAGTTTGAGAAATGTGATGGGACACTGCCAGTGATGCGGGTTGCATGCTGGTGCAACCCAGAAGCAACTTCCAGTTTGTACACCATATTTCCAAGCTTCCTGGTCATGGCAGGCCCACCGCAGATGACAAGGTGGGTCTCGAAGGTAAGGATTTTGAGAATCGCTGCTCTATATCAATTCTGAGCATGATCATGATTATCTTATATATTTGAGAGTTGAAGAATGCATTTCCTCCTAACCTGCAGAGAATGTGTATTAACACGATCATTCAGCATAAATATGTCTCCTAAGGCCATATTATTGATTGAGGCATATGTTCCTCTTGTAAGACAGCAGTGTTGAGATGTTGCGTTGGGAAAGCAAGAACTCTATTGATTCAGCTTCATTATAGCTCCTTAGGAACCTGCACATTAAAAAAAAATCAAGGGAATGGTTGGGAATGAACAAAAACAGACAACTTAATTCAGTGCCAGATGCTGAGTAAATGGAAGAATCTATGAAATATCCCATAGAAGGAGGAGGAGGAGGTAGATGGGGATGGAGGAAGCAGTAATTTAACTCTGTAGTCCACAAATGCTGGCTTGGCTTGCCAGGCAACCATTATTTGTGATTCCTGTCCCCTTCCCTTTATTGTCCTTAGGCATGTGTAGGGGGCTTGAGAGAAAGGAGAGGTCTTCTCTAATTTATTCTGTGATATGGGACAGAAAAAATGATACTCTCTCCTGCAAAGGGAATCTCTTCCTTGTCTTCTCAAGGAATGGAAGCAATGGACTTAAAGGAGTTCGCAATGGAAACAAGCTTTCTCAGCAAGATAGCTGCAGTGGCATACTTATGTACATTGGCCTCCTGTGGCAGAGTGATGGTTGTTCACTATTTCCACTGGGCAGTGACGGCACTTACCTGAGGCCCACAGCAAACACCATGAAATCAGCCATCATCCTATACGGCTCCATTTTTTAGGCCAGGGCTATGCACACATGGAAAAGTGGGGGTGACATGGCAGGTGCAGAGGGGTGACATGATGATGTTGGGAGTATCATCATGTTACCTGGCCCTGGGCACCTGCTCCCCCAGCTATGCTACTGAATACCTGTATCATGACTTGCCCCTGGTAAGCAGGTGACTGTATTTATGGCTGGAGACTGGGTTTGTGAACGATTTGCATAAAGAAGCTGAATAACTGTAATCATGTCATGTAACATGGTTTATCGGCTCTAAATTAGCATCTGACAGCCTTATGCAGAATCTCAGAATCACTTATCCTGGTTTGTCTTTTTTTTTTTTTTTTAAGTTCAAATTTTAGCCTTTGTGACTGCAGAGGATGATAGGCCCATGAATTCACATGAGTTTTATATTACTGCCAGTGGTGTTCCTAGAGGGGGATCACAGCACTAAGTTTTGCCACTCCCACCCAGTCATTCATAGTCAACATAGCCTCCGTTTTTCTCTACCTGCTGGGAATGGATCCCAAGAGGAGGGCAGTGGCTGCTTGCAAAACATAGTGCTATGGTTTTTGCATTGTTTTACAGTGTCTTCTCTATGTGGGACTTTTTGCAGATGGAGGTTTTATAGATCTCTTGATGTATTTAAATAATGTTGTTCGCTGCCTTGAGTGCCATTTGGAGAAAACCAGGATAGAAATTTTTAAACAAGTAATATTTTGGCCACATGATTCCTTCCTTTAAAGTGTTGCTTTTAAACAGAGAAAGAATATTTTGGCTACATATGAGGTGATGAGTATTTTCTGAAGTCTCGGCAATGTTTGTATGGAAAGGAATTTTGTTGTTTGCTTTGCTCACATAGTTAGGACGTGAGGACCGTTTGGGTAATATATAATGGGTTCTCTTCATTGGGGGATTTGGAACTCGCACATTTGACCCACTGCAAATTCTGAACAGTCCATCTGGAGGACTCAGAGAGGACCTCCTGGAAGCAACTAGAAGGCACTTCCAGTCACATCTGGAGATCCTATTGGACCCCAACTATGCATTCCATTATCCTTGGGGTTCATATCCAGGCATGGATGTCCTGCGGATACTGAAGTCCAGTGATGTCATGCAGGGGGTACGCGGGGGTACGCAAGTACCGGTTTTTAGGATTACAGCTGGCCCCGCCCATTCGCCCGCCCACTCGTCGACTCCGCCCTCTGCAACGTTTGAATTTCCTGCATGTTTGAGTTGCCTGCATGTTCTCCGAGCCAGACAGGCAGGCAGGCAGCGAGCGGAGCCTTTCCTTTCCTTGCCACTGAAAAATGAGTTGCTCTGGGGTTTTAACATGATGCCAGGCCTCCTTAACATGTTCTGGGGGTGCTGTGGAATACTGTTGCAACTGTTGGGTCAGTTTAAAATCATCTGAGGCCTCAAAAAGGGCTTTTTTCATGTTATGTCACTTCCTGCCATGACATCACTTCTGGCTTATGACATCACTTCCTGTGGGCGGGTCCCGACACGTGCCAATCCAAAGTGAGTACCTGTTCTTAAATCATTTAGATGACACCACTGCTGAAGTCCCACCTGTATCTGCTTATAAGAAATGTATGGATGTGGGAACAGAATTATAACAGCTGGTACCACCCACTCCAACCTCCACATTGAGGGTGCAATGCATGTGCCATCCTCCCTGACTCCAAAAGTGGTCCAAGTGCACTTTATGGTGGCCCTTGTGCCAGCCAAACTTTGCTGACCTAGGTTTGCTGACCTAACTGTGCCAACCTAACTCCAGATTAGGATTGCGCTCTGACATGCTTAGGACTGGGCCATTATTTCTGTTGCAGCATGGGTGGGGATTGGATGCAGAATCTTTGATTTCAGCTACCTTCTTGGATGATAGAACTGGAAGGCTCGATATCCGTGATCTTTTCTTGATTTGCTCTGTTCCGTTTTTTGAATTTGTCTTCAAATGTT
Source organism: Lerista edwardsae (assembly GCA_029204185.1). Taxonomy (NCBI): domain Eukaryota; kingdom Metazoa; phylum Chordata; class Lepidosauria; order Squamata; family Scincidae; genus Lerista; species Lerista edwardsae. Next base: position 3,650,687 of record JAJKFI010000099.1, on the reverse strand, counting down.
GGTAAGAAATGGAGGCAGAAGTGCTGAGCCCATTTCTTTTCAGAAAGTTCCCCATAGAAGCAGAAGGCGTTGGTCTTCAGAGGGAGTGGTTTCCAGATTACCATCAAACTATTTGTGTTTTATTCCAGTTACTGGAGTTTGCTATCAAACACCAGGAGAATAATAAATTCAGCTTCCCCACAGTTTGTGCCTGGATGAATATTGCAATTTTACAATACTTCAGAGCTCATTTTAATAGCGCATAGGGGAAAAAAAGGAAATAATTGGTATATCCTGACTTTTTTTCAAAAGAATGCATCTGACTTCGTTTTGCCAGATGCCGGCACAGTCTGGAATATCCCGCGTAAAATGAATAAATGCAGGAGGTACCATCAAGCCTGGTGATTACACAGAATGCTTTGACACGTTTTATTTATTCTTTGGTTCCTTCCCATCGTCACGATGAACAAGTCGAGAAATGAGATGTGGAAATTGAAGCAATTAAATGTTTGATGCCAGTTGAGAAGACTCTCGAGTGGCTTTCATTTCCCGAGAACGTGCGAGCGGGTGTTTAGAAGTTGAAAAGACAGGACTGGCTTGGCGTGCGACTTAGCTAGGGTCTGTGCTATTATGGGAAAGATCAGAAGGCTGCCTTTGTGACGGCTGCTTGGACCCTGATCCAAATTGTTCCAGGCTGCTCCACTGTTGATGCCTGAGTGGGGATTTACTGAGCCATCTGCAAAAAGCAAAGTGGTTTCTTTTTCTTCTGTGTCCCTTTCCTTTATTCAGTGACATCAAAGGGACACAGATTTCAACGTAAGTGGACAGTGCAGGTGGAAAAGGTTTTCCATTGTAGTTGTTTGATGCAACTTCCTCAAATAGATCTTTGCCTCTGCTAACTGGGCATAGAGATAGCTATTAAAGAAGTGACTCTGCTGTATTTAGCAGAGGAGTAACTACCACTATTCATCCCAGCTTAGCTTCTCTTTCAGCTATTGTTACTTGCATCTACTGGGTGCTTTTTTAAAAGATTGGAGAGGGGGGCAAGAACCTTCTTATTCCTTTGATATGCAAACCATTGGGGGGGCTTTATGTCTAGGGCTTGGATACGTTTGGGTACACAGATGGAAAAAGTTGAGACTCAAGCAACATAACACAGAATGCAATCCTAAAATGGAGTTAGGCTGGCATAGTTAAGCCAGCAAAGTTTGGCAGGCACAACAGACAACATAAAGTATGTTTGGACCACTCTTCAGTATGTTTGGAGTCAGAGAGGCCATCACACAGATGTGCTCCATCCTTCCTGACTCCTAGAGCGGTCCAAATGTGCTTTACAGTGGCCCTGGTGCCGGTCAAACTTTGCTGGCCTAACAATGCCAGCCTAATTTCAGGTTAGGATTGTGCCCACAGTGGTGTTCCTATAGGGGGCACAAAACACTAGGTTTTGCAGGATCCTGAGCTCCTGTGTAAAGTGGCCCCGTCCCCTCGCCTTCACAGCCATTCTTGATTGCTCTCCACTTTGCTTTCTGAGTCACTAATGGCCGCTTTACACAGGCACTCAGGATCCTGAAAAGCTTTGTGTTTTGTCCCCCCCCCCTCTAAAAATGTCACTGACAAAGTAGGCACACAAGGAATAATGTTGGTCAGGGATTTGTAACCGGGGATAGCCATACAAACCAATTAATGGGAGTATGGGACTTGAACTCTGAACAATTTTTGTTTTAAATGATGTTAGAGTACAGGCATGCTCTGGTATCCACAGATTTGGTATCCGTTTCAGTTATCCACGGATACAGTGGATTCTGGAATGCCCATTAAAAAAGATAGGTGAACATTATGATTATGATTATGATTATGATTATGATAGTGATAATAATAGTGATAATAATAGTGATAATAATAGTGATAATAAATATTTATATACCGCCTTTCTTAGGTCACCAGATTTCTCTAATGACTATAACTCAGGGCGGTTTACATAGGCAGACTTTATTCAGAAACCCGAAGGTTTTTACAATTTTTACAGAAACGTTCTATCTTCCAAGAACTACACACATACAGATGGATCTTTCTGGATTTAGTCCTTCTTTCTGGCCACCCGTTTGTCTTCTTGCTGGCTGATAAGCGGCTTCCCTGCTCCCACCAGAGAAGCGGCTGAACTTCGGCACAACTCCCCCTCACCCAAGGCAGCCGAAGCTCAGCTGTTAATCAGCCGCAATTAACGAGGTCTGCCGCTCACAGAGACTTCCGGCTGTCCCAAACTGGCGACCATCAGATCTTCAGCTCTGATCTTCAGGCAAACGGAGGCATTAACCCTCTTGACTAAATATTCTGCCCTCGACTAAATCTTCTGCCCAAATCTCTCTTTTGTTATTTTGTTGCAGCAAAACCACTGATGTTCCCCTATCTTTAAAAGGCATCCCCAGTATCCATGGTTTCAGGTATCCATGGACGTACCAAAAGGGGGACGTACCAGTGTTTATTTACTCACAGTCCAATCCTAAACAGCACTGGAGCAGGCAGGCTGGCAGGCCTGTGCTGCATCCAATGCAGTTTGCTGGGAGGCTGAAGGGCGCGTCCTGTTTTCCAAGAAGACCACATGGCCTCAATTGGGGCTGTGCGGCCTGGGGATGAGGTCCTCAAAATCCAGAAGGAAGTGCCGATGACGCAAATGTGTCATATGCAGTGGTGTCATCTACAGATGAGGAAGCGGAACACTGGGCGGGACTTACGTGTGATTGGCAGCCCGCCCGTCCCGACCCACCGCCTGCCCACCTGCCGCGCGGGCTGCCCCCGGTTGGTGCGCCCCACCACTGGTCGACCAGGCACCTGGCGCGTCCCCCACCCATCCCCCCCGGCAAGCAGGCGCCCCCTCCGAGGCCAGGGCAGCCCGCGCGGTGGGCGGGCAGGCAGGCAGGCAGCGGAATGGGACGGGCGGGCAGCCAATCACACGTAAGTCCCGCCCAGCATTCCGCTTCCTCATCTGTAGATGACACCACTGGTCATGTGGGATGTCACCAGCACTTACTTCCTGGTTTTCAGGATGTTCGCAAGAATCAAAATATCAGTAAGAGGGTCAGGGAGGGCCGACTTTTCCCAGCATGCAGTTTTCGTGTGGTGCAGCTCTGCTCGCTATGTTGAGACTCCTGCTGTTGTTTGGTGGCTTGCACTGTGGGCGGTTTGCCAGGCAGCGCATGGCCTGTGACACCCCAGCAAATGCGTAACAACGCCTCAGGACAGCACCACACACACTTTGGGAACCATTGAATTTTATTGAAAGGCTCACAGTGTCGCAGTGGGTGCTGTGTTCAACCCAATCATAGCAGATGTTTGCTCTTGGTTATGAAGGGGCTAAGTATTGGGTCATCTACTATCCGTGTTGATCACTAGCATTGCTGGTGGGGGGTCCAAGGGGTCACATTAACCTATGCGGCAGTGTGGGAAGAGGTGACATTATGGTGCCCTCCCAACGCAACTGGCCACCCACATTGAAAGGGTAAGCAGAGCCTCTCCATCTGCCCACTCAGCCCTTCCAGCAAAACAAAGCCAGCAGCCTGCTGAATGGGACCCCAAAGGCACGCCCTTCAGGTCCTCCTCTGGCGTGATGATTTCGCAGCTTATTCTAGCTCTCAAGATCTCTCAAGATGTCTCTCTAGCTCTTCACTGTTTTCACGGACTATCCATACAGGAAGACGTTTCATGAGTGGATCCATTCTGTCCGTCTGGCTCTTGGGCTTTCTGTGAATTCTGATAGATGAACCATTCCCCCTGCTTTCTTAATACCACGGTACACATTAGAGATGAGAAGTTATCGGCTCATATTTATACAAAGCCCACAGACGCCCCACACTGTGACAGCTTTTATCTCCCTGTCATCCGAAATGTGATTTGCCAGTTAGTCAATGTTTTCAGCTTCAGAGAAATTGTAGCTCGGATGAAAATGTTAGGTGACCCACTGTGCCTTTTTGCAGAAGGCATCCCTGTGAGGTGAGGCAGACAGCTTTGCAGGGCGCTCATTGTCCATCCAGGGAGGCGTTGTTGCGGGCGGACAAAATCACAGGAAGAAAAAAAAAAGGTCTCTTGTTCTGAGCAGACTCCCTGGATACAGACTCTAATGCAGTGATGTCATGCACCCACTACGCACCACTACGCGAGTACCGGTTTCTAGAAGTTGAGCTGGCCTAAATCATTATTTGTTTGGCATTTGGACAAGTGCCAATCAAAAGTGAGTACCGGTTTCTAAATCATTTGGATGACATCACTGCTCTAATGATAATACGTTGTTACTGGACTATATTGTTACTTAGACATAATACCAGTTGGCACAAGGCAGCACACTTTTTCACTTTTATTTATTTGAACGATTTGCATCCTGCCGTTCCCATGCCGAGGCCAATGCCCGAGGCAGCTTACAAAGTTGCACAATAAAATGTACCGTGTATAACAACAGTAAGAGTGCCGTCCTAAACTGCACTGGAATAGCGAGGCCGGTAAGCCTGTACCAAGTCCATAGCAGCTTCAGTGCACTGGGGGGCCTCCCTGCAGCATCCCAGTCCTGCCCCCCTCCCTGGGCCGGCATGCCTACCGGTCTGCCCAACCCTGCCCAGTTTCTCCCTCCCTCCGCACACCCAGAACCACTCTTGTGCCCTAAGTAAAGTCAGTGGCATAGCCAGATGGGGGCGATGGTGTGGTTAAGTCATGCAGGTGCCATAACACGCTGTCTGCAGCCCCTCCCACCAACCATCAGAGCCATTCCGGGCATTGACAGCAACAGTCAAGTGCTTGCCAAATGGTGTCTTTTGTGTGAAGCTGTTGCTCCAGTGGCGAGTCGGAGGGGTTGCTTACATGGCACGTTGCAGCACCTGCAATACTTGCTGTGCCCCCACCTCGGACTATGCTACAGAGTGCAATCCTAACCTGCAGTTAGACTGGCACAGTTAGGCCAGCAAGGTTTTGCTGGCACAAGAGCCACCATACAGCACGTTTGGACCACTCTCAGAATCACTCTCAGGGAGGATGGCGCATGTCTGTGTATTGGCTCTCCAACTAAGAGTGGTCCAAACATACTTTACAGTGTCCCTTGTGCTGGCCAAACTTTGCTGGCCTAACTGTGAGCCTAACTCCAGGTTAGGATTGCGCTCTTAGGGTTGTTGAGGGCGCAATCCTAACCTGGAGTTAACCTGGCATAGTTGGGCCAGCAAAGTTTCACCGGCATAAGGGCCACCATAAAGCGCGTTTGGACCACTCTTGGAGTCAGGGAGGATGACGCATGTCTGTGTGCTGGTCTCTCTGACTCCAAGAGTGGACCAAAGATACTGTACAGTGTCCCTTGTGCAGGGCGAACTTTGCTGGCCTAACTGTGCCAGCCTAACTCCAGGTTAAAATTGCACCCACAGAGTAAAGTTTTAAAAAATCCTGCACATACACAAAATATTGTCATGGGGTGTGCAGAGGGCAGACATCAATCCATTACCCAAACGCCTGACGAAACCTGTTTTGCACCCTCACCAAAAAGCCACCAGGGAGGGGATAGTCCTTAATTCAACTGGAAGGGAATTCCATAGTTGTGGTACCACTACAGAGAAGGCTCACTGACCCCCCCCATGCTGCCATCGCTGAAACTTAGGACAGAAGTGGTGCTGTTTAGTTCAGGTAGAACCCAGATGTTAGAAGCTTTAGTTTTTTGTGGACATTTCAAGTGTCACAAGTGTACTTGTTGTGGAACAGGGTGGAAATGCTACTTGCCTTTCCGCCAGGATCTTGCAACTAGGGAGTGGCAGGATTGGGCTAAAACTATATGAAATAGCACTTGACCTATTCTCCTGCCAGGATCCATGGAAACTAGATTGAGGGTGCAATCCTAACCGGGAGTTAGATCAGCACAGTAAAGTTTGACTGACACAAGAGACACTGTAAAGTATATTTGGACCACTTTTGGAGTCAGAGAGGCCAATACACAGATGTGCGCCACCCTCCCTGACTCCAAGAGTGGTCCAAATGTGCTTTGCAGTGGCTCTTGTGCTGGCCAAACTTCGTTGGCCTAACTGTGCTGGCCTAACTCCAGGTTAGGATAGACTCCTGAGTAGGAAAGCAATTGGTCTATTTCATCACATTCGTACTCTGGCAGTTATATCTTTCACCATGAGGTTACATACATTTGCCTATTCCTACACATGCACGCATGCGTGCGTGTGTGCGCACGCACACGCACACACATGCACACACCTTCTAGAGCAGTGATGGTGAGCCTTTTGGGTTTGCCGTGTCAAAAATGCCTGACTTGACTCTACTCTGCTGATGTGTCACTTCCCACCCACAACACAAGAGAAACGATTATTTACATATCCCTTTATTAAAAAAAAAATACAGTCCAGTCGTTTGTGGGGCTATGCATTATATAAAGATACGTCAAATCATTGCAAATCATTACAAAAAATCAAATCATTATAAAAACAAACTCAGTTGTTGTTAAAGGTAAAGGTTTCCCCACAACCGAATGGTCTAATCGTGATCGGCTGTAGGGGGCGGTGCTCATCTCCATTTCTAAGCCGAACAGCTGGCGTTTGTCCAAGGACAAGCTTCCATGATCTTGGGGCTGGCATAACTATACGCTGTAGCCCACAGAACGCTGTTACCTTCCCACCGAAGTGGTCCCTATTTATCTACTTGCATTTTTACGTGCCTTCGAACTGCTAGGTTGGCAGGAACTGGGACAAGCAACAAGAGATCACTCCGTTGCGTGGTCTTGAACTCCCGACCTTCTGGTCAGAAAGCTCAACAGCAGCGGTTTAACCGGCAGCGCCACCACGTCCAACTGCATTGGATGTTGGCAAATACTGGTGTATCACCCAAAATACTGGGCATGTCACCTTTGACATGCGTGTCAAAGGTTCGCCATCACTGTTCTAGAGTGAGAGGTCAAATTTAGCATTGTCTAACAGTTTTGCGATTGGGGATAGCTATATGAACCACTTCATTGTGCCTCTAAAGAGCCAGGGTGGTGTAGCAGTTCTGGTGTTGGACGTAGACCTGGAAGATCCAGGTTCAAATCCCTGCTCAGCCATGAAGCTTCCTGGTTCACCTTATGCCAGTCTCCCTCCCTCCCTCCCTCTCACTGACCTCACAAAAGGAGGGAAGGAACCATGTACACACCTGTGAGCTCCTTGGAATAAAGGCAGAATAAAGATGTCAAAACAAATAAGTTAGCAGTAACCCATGAGTCTGAGCTTTTCACAGGAGATAAAGTTTATGAAGAAATATAGGCAAGCAGTGAAAATGCACATTTACTTTCACTTACTTTGCTTCGGAGATCAGTTACAGGGCTTTAAACAATTGCAAGCGCAAGAAATGCTTGTAAATACAGTAGTTGCATTTCGGAGAGCCAGGAGTTAAGCGGGAGAAGGGAGAAAGAGTAAAGAGAGATAAGAAGAGAGAGAGAGAGAGAGAGAGAGAGAGAGAGAGAGAGAGAGAGAGAGAGAGAGAG
>JAJKFI010000099.1:3616470-3643215 GCA_029204185.1 Lerista edwardsae | reverse complement strand
GAGAGAGAGAGAGAGAGAGAGAGAGAGAGAGAGAGAGAGAGAGAGAGGCAGGCTGTGCAGCAATGAGGAAGCAGTCCTGACCTGGACTGGCCTAACTCCAGGTTAGGATTGCGCTCTGAATTTCCTCCCCCCAGCCAGCAGAAAGAGGTGATTAGGGCTACCATCCTATGCACAGTTCCTTGGGAGTAAGTCCTGTTGAATATAGTGGGACATACTTCTGAGTAGACCTGCATAGGATTGGGCTCAAGGGCAGTAGCATAGCGATACAGCGCGGCATGGTACGTACAGCAAGTGCCGCAACACGCCATGTAAGCAGCACCTCCCACCCACTGGTGAAACCATTCTGGGCAGCAATGGCAACATGCCACAGAGTGCCCTGCGCCAGCACATAAGAGCATAAGAAGGGCCCTGCTGGATCAGGCCAAGGGCCCATCTAGTCCAGCTTCCTGTATCTCACAGTGGCCCCGCCATGTGCCTCAGGGAGCACACAAGACAACAAGAAGCCTGCATCCTGTTGCCACGTGCTTGCATCTGGCATTCTGAGGTAAATTTCTGAGGTAAATTTCTGAGGTAAAATTCTGAGGTAAATTTGAGGCAAATAAAACAGAATTTGCTATCCTGTCTGTGGGGAGGGAGATGTAACAACTTGCAACCCAACCTGGCCCTTAAGAACATAAGAAGGAGCCCTGCTGGATTAGGCCAAAGGCCCATCTAGTCCAGCTTCCTGTATCTCACATTGGCCCTCCATGTGCCGCAGGGCACACACGAAACAATAAGATGCTTGCATCCTGTTGCTACTCCCCTGCACCTGGCATTCTGAAGTGGCCTACTACTAAAGTAAGGTGGTTGCAGCCCATAGCCCTATAGCCCTACAGAAATCTGTCCAATCCCCTTTTAAAGGCACCTAGGCCAGATGCCATCACCACCTCCAAGAAATTCTACAGATTAATTACCTGCTGGGTAAAAAAGTATTTCCTTTTATCTGTTCTAACTCTCCCAACACTCAATTTCAGTGGATGCCCCCTGGTTCTGGTGTAGTGAGAGAGGGAAAAGAACATCCCTCTATCCACTCTATCCATCCCATGCATAATTTTGTATGTCTCAATCATGTTGTTTCTCAGGAGCCTTTTTTCTAGACTGAAAAGCCTGAAACATTGTAGCTTTTCCTCATAAGAGAGGTGCCCCAGCCCACTGATGTCATTCAAATTATTTAGGAACAGGAACTCACTTTTGATTGAGACTTGTTGGGAACCCGGAACTAGCCACGGAACCCGTTAGGATCCGGAACGCCCGTTCTGGTCCGTTCCCCCTGAATGACATCACTGCCCCAGCCCCATAATCATTTTCGTCACTCTCTTCTGCACCTTTTCCAGCTCCGCTATGTCCTTTTTGAGATGTGGCGACCAGAACTGTATGTACAGCCCATGTTCCTCCAGTGCTAATATTAGGTAGGATGGGGCTGTTGGAAAATGCTCTCTTCTTTATTTAAAGTGGGGGAATGTGACACAAAGCTGCTGTGAGGTGGAGATATGCGCCATGCATTCTAATAGAGGCTGGAAATCGGGTGATAAGATTTCAGCAAGCAATTAATAACAGCCTCCCAAGACGATCTGAGTACAAAGAATACACAGATTTTCTATTTTGTCTCCTGAATACACGTCTCCGAAACCTGGTACAAAATGCCTCTCTCAAGAGGAGGGCCACAATCTTATAATGACCTCAATATGTAGGCTTAATTATACACAAGGAAATATCATTTGAATGTCCAAAATATTACAGTGACTTATTCATCTCTTGGAGCTAATCCTTGGTAGGCAGTCTAGTGAATGGAATTAAATTAGCCCCACATAGCCCTGTTTTTATGCGCCGGCATTGCACACTGTGTTCATCTGTTCGCCTGCACGCTAAGAAGTATGTTTAAAACAAGCCAGCCTTTTTGTGCGCTTCCGACTGTTGTGACAGCTGCGCACATAAAGCCAGCATTTCAATCTTCCCCTAGCAATTTCGTGCTAATCGCTGCTTCAGTGTACTGCAGTCAAATTAAATACCTTTAAAGGATAGGTATTAATTTTTCTTGCTTTCTTTGTAAAGTGAAATGCCTTGAATCAGCAGTCATGTGGCTTTAGAAAGATTGGGAGCAAATGGAAAATGGGAAATAATGTCACCTGCAAAGTGTTTTCTGTGGGACTGGATCTCACCTGGTCGAGGGGAAGTGAAATGCAGTCAGTCCTCTTTATGTGCAAACTTGCTATCTGCAAATTCACTTATCTGCAAGGGGCAGCAGAATTGCTACCTTCTTTGTTATCTGTGCCGCTGTTCTCATTATCCACCTGTGACCAGCACTGACCCTTTTAAAATGGCAGGCAGAAGCATCCACCAGCCATGTTTAAGGGGTCCATTCTGGTTGCAGGTGCCGTTCTGAAGTTCCCTGCAGTCTCTGGAAGGTCTCTGCAGCACCCAGAGATCTTTTGGTGCTCCCTGCTGCAGTCTGCTGGCTTCCTGAGGATCTCTGCTGGCTTCTTCTGATGGCAGAGAAGGTACCCCTTGCAGTGAACCCCATTGATCCCATAGGATTAATGGTTCGTTATCCACAAATTTGCTATCTGTGTGGATTTCCAGGAACCTGACCGTAGCAGATAATGAGGACTGACTGTATACAGCAATCATGTCATTGACAAGGGAGTCATTACATACTCCACGGTCTGATCACATAGTTTGAGTCTGGCACGATCATCCTACAGATGTATTTTGTTGCAGGTGTGGTGGTGAATACAGTGGCATTTATAATGGGACTCTAGAATGGCAACGAATTATACCTCCCTGTTACACCTTTTTGTCAATTGCACTCCCACTGAGAATATTGAGGAGTAGGAGCAAGACAAATGGCATTGCAGGCGTTCATTCATATGGCGCTTCATGGCAGCCAAATTCTGCTCAGGGGCCTGGAACTCCTACATCCATCCCAGAGAACATCTTTAGACGGAGGCAGAGGTATATTGTTAGTTCCAGTGTGCAAAGACAGTGTTCTTCTGGGGGGAAAAAAAGTATGTCTGGCAAAAAGGTTTGGTGGAGTGTGATGGCTGAGACTGAGGGTGCAATCCCAGTAGGTGTGCTGGCCCGGGGAGAGGGGGGAGCCTGGGATGTGGCTGCATCCTACGCCTTGTCCCCGGGCCACGTGGTCCTGATCAGGCCGCTTGGCTTCCTTGGACCTGTACCCGCAATTTTGTCCCCGCAATTTTGTACCTGCAATCTGAGGAATCCATTGGGGAGGCAGGAGCCTCCCACGGTGTAAGCAGTGGTGTCATCTACTCACTAGTAGACGGTACGCTGGGCGGGACTTAGCGTGATCGACAGCCTGTCCACTCACTTCCGCTTTCTTCGCGCTCCCCGCGCGGCTTTCCCTTGCCTCGGAGGGGGCGCCTGCTCGCCAGGGTGGGTGGGTGGGGGGCGCGCCGGGTGCCTGGGCGAGCAGGCGCCCCCTCCGAGGCCAGGGAAAGCCGTGCGGGGAGCGTGAAGAAAGCGGAAGTGAGTGGACAGGCTGTCGATCACGCTAAGTCCCGCCCAGCGTACCGTCTACTGGTGAGTAGATGACACCACTGGGTGTAAGGGCATGAATGCGCCCTTGCCCCTGGGAGGCTCCTGTGTGCTCCAATGCTGCATTGGATGCAGTGCAGGCCTGCCAGCTTGCCTGCTCCAGCGCAGCATAGGATTGTGCTGTGAGAGCACAATCCTAACCTGCAGTTGGGCCGGCACAGTTAGGCCAGCAAAGTTTGGCCCGCACAAAGGACACCATAAAGCATGTTTGGACCACAATGGGGTCAGAGAGGCCAGCACACAGATGTGTGCCATCCTTGCTGGATGTGGTCTAAATGACCTTTATGGTGACCCTTGTGGCAGCCAAACTTCGCTGGCTCAGATTAGGATTGTGCCCTGAGTGCTAAAACAGGCAAAGGCAACCACTACTGGTCCTATGGCAGGAGATAGAGTCAGGAATCGAAAGGTTCAACCTAGGTCAGATAGAAAAGTAGAGTCGGAAGCTGAGTGGAAGCAGAGAAGATGGGAGAGGAGGAGGAGAGAGGACGTGCAAAGGGAGAAGAGCCATGAGCAGATGAGGAGGCAGCAAAGGGACATCTTCTCTTTTTGGGAGAAGCTTGCTCTGAAAAATGTCTCAAAGAAATAGCTGAAAGGACAGTTCTGTGCTCCTCAGGCAGCTTCCAGTGCTTCAGCCCACTCTGGGCTCATTCGCTTCGTGGTTTAGCCAGCGAGCGGTGAAAACGTGATAGTCTGTGAAAGCAAGAAACGGACGGACCTGGAGGAGGCCAAAGATAACCAAAAAGGAATTTGGGTGCTGCGGTTTCACTACCCCTGAGGGTGATGCCCAGTGAGGTCTGCACCCCCTGCACCCCCATTGGGATGCTACTGCCTTGCAGGTTGGTTGGCTCACATTCCCTTTTAAAGCTAAGCCTGTAGGTTTGCTTGCTACATCTAGGCTCAGCTCAGGCACAGCACTAGGTTGTTTTGTCTTGTCATGACTCAGTGCTATCAGACTGTCAGCCAGTAATGTCATCTAAATGATTTAGCAACAGGTACTCACTTTTGATTGGTACTTGTGTTGGGGCCTGCCCACGTGAAGTGAGGTCATAGCCGGAACCCAGGAACTGCCCCCAGGAACCACCGTGCCTCCTCAGGAGGGAGCCCCAGGCAGCCTACCTGCTCACGCTGCTGCTGCTGTCGGTCTCCCTCGCTCCGCTGCCTGCCTGCCTGCCTGGCTCTGAGAACGTGCAGGCAACTCAAATGTGCAGGCAATTCAAACGTTGCAGGGGGTGGAGCGGAGTGCCGATGGAGTCGATGTGTGGGTGGGCGAATGGGCGGGGCCAGCCCTAATCCTAGGAACGGGTACTCGCGTACCTTCGCGTACCCGCTACATGACATGTCTGCTGTCAGCGCAACCCTGTGTGTGCTGTCATGTCGCCGCAACATTGTTGTGTCAATGCTGCGGCATTAGTGCACCCCTGCATGGGCACCCCAACATTGGTGCTAAGGCATCGGGACCGGCACTGCAGGCCGCACCCGTACTGTTGCACCTGCGCTGAGCCTCCCTTACGTCAGCCGAAGCCTGCTGGCACAAGGGAGGCACCATCTTGGAACGAGGAGGGAGAGGGCAGGGGGAGGACAGTTCTGGGCAGGATGTGGGTGGGTGGTGGGCGTGCCCAGCAGCGTCATGCAGCCGGAACGCTGGGCGGGAGGAACGGGGCGGGGAAGACGGCGAAATGGAGCGGTACGCAACGGGTGGCTGCCGCTCACTCGTTCCTCCCGCCCAGCGTTCTGGCTGCATGATGCCGCTGGGCGTGCCGGCCCGTCTGGGAGGTGGGCTTGGGATTTGGCCATAAGGCCAAATCCTAAGCCCGATTGGGAGGCTGCCCTGATTCAAACCGTGCGGTCTTCTAATATCTGTGCCTGCTGTGTACTGCTGTGCCTTGCAGTGGGGAGGCTCCAGCCTCACCTATACTCAGTGGCGTTTCTACAGGGATGGCAAAGCACTAAGTTTTGCAAGAAGCCTTACCTTGCAGTGGAAATCACTCCTCTCCTGCACCGTTTTAGCCAATCCTCACAGGGAACAGCAACATCTTGGCGTTGCTTACTGGCTACAGCAGCAAGGGAGAGGAAGGATTTAAATGACAGGCATACAATACATTGGCATAACTGAATACACATTGAAAGACTGGGGATGGTGATTATAAATGTGAGTGGGTCAGCTCAGGAGTTTAAGGATGTGTTTGCAGGAGGCAGGAATGACTCTGGGATTATTCCTTAAGTGAGGGGGGGGGGGGTAAGACATCATGCATCTTCCATTGGAGGGGTTGAGGTGACAGTATAAGGTGACAGGCAGCTTTATCCTTTGTGGCTGGGCTCCTGTGCAAGCAGTGGCTCCAAAACGGTGACCGCTGATTTCCATGGCAGCTGCCAAGTTCTCCTTGAAGGAAGGTGGGCAAGCAGCTTAGGAATGCAGTTTATGTGTTACAACTTTAAATGGGCAACTCTGCCCCAAATGTGCACACCGTGTTTCAGGGCGCAGTCCTATACTGCCGGACAATGCCATATCCAATGCAGTATAGGAGAGGCTGGAGTCTCCCCACGGCAAGGGAGCATCCACTCCCTTACCGTAGGGGAGCTCCAGCTTCCCCTATGTGTTCCTTGGATCTGCGCAGATCTGAGGAGACCTCGCGGCCCGAATTGGGGCCACACGGCCTTCCAAACGGGACTAGGATTTGGCTTTATGGCCAAATCCTGGACCCGCCCATGTCCCGCCCACATCCCGCCCTCCTCCTGCCCTCTTCCCACCAATCTCCAAGCCGCCCTATCATGGCGCCTCCCTCGCGCCGGTTGACTTAGGCTGATCTGCACCCCTGCATCAGGGCTAAGTGCACAGTGTCGGCACAACCAGTGGTGTCATTCGAATGATTTAGGAACAGGAACTCAATTTTGATTGGCACTTGTCAGGAACCAGCCACGGAGCCCGTTAGGATCCGGAACGCCCGTTCTGGTCCGTTCCCCCTGAATGACATCACTGCCTTCACCCCCCCCTAGGAACCCCCTAAAGTCGCTCCCTTTAACTCTCTGAGTGCCGGCCAACCAAGAAGAAAAGCTCTTTGCAGAGGAATTGGGAGGGGGGAGGAGGGAGAGTGAAGTGGGCGGAGTCAGCCCTAATTTTAACTAGTGGAACTGAGTTCCCCCATGTTCCCCCTGCATGACATCACTGGGCACAACCAGTGGTGTCATCTACTCCCCAGTAGACGGTTCGCTGGGCGGGAGTAGGGAGTGATTGACAGTCCGTCGATTCACTTCCGGTTTCTTCGCGCTCCCCGCGCGGCTTTCCCTCACCTCGGAGGGGGTGCCTGCTCGCCTTGGGGGGATGGGTGGGGGGCGTGCCGGGTGCCTGGGCGAGCAGGCGCCCCCTCTGAGGCGAGGGAAAGCCGCGCAGGGCGCGCGAAGAAACCGGAAGTGAATCGACGGACTGTCAATCACTCCCTACTCCCGCCCAGTGAACCGTCTACTGGGGAGTAGATGACACCTCTGGGCACAACCCTGTTGCACCGATGCTGCATGGTCCATAGGATTGCACTGTCAGCTGGAGCCCTCTTCAAGTCAAAAATCACATTGCATTTCACATATTTCCTGCCCCCTTGAAAATAGTTATGGGTGTCCATCTCAGAAAGATAGCACTATGTCCTTAAGGTGGACCTATTATGAGGAGCACTTTAAATGCAGACATTGAGCAGGGGTTGAAACGGAAAATGTAGCATTGTGCTCTGATCGTGGGCATGACATTTCATTCTATTCCTGTATTCCTCGCATTAAGCACATGGAATGGAAACATGCACATGGAATGTCAAATGTTCCGGTGAAGCTGAAGGCTTCTCTTTGTTCCGACAATAAAGTTAAATGTGCTTCAAAATCCTGGCATGTACTCACTGCTTGGACTTGGAACTTTGTGAAACCAAAGTAAGTGGTGTAATGAACTGTCAAGTCCCCTACAATCAGTAGAAAAGGAATGTTAATGGGTTGGAGAAACCCCTTAGGCTGGCTTATCTTCCTTCGCCTTCTTTTGATCTGCTGATTGGGAGAGCTCAGAAACTATAAAGGCAGAACCAGAAACCCCTTTGCAAACTCAACTTTCTCCCCAGTTTTCTTCCTATGAATATCATTCATTTGATCTTCAGCTCCTTCATCTTTTGTCCCAGAAGCTGGACCTTACTTCAGTTTAAAATATTTAGATTGCAGCTGCTTACAGATGGTGGGTAATTTAATGTGCAATGGTTTAATGTTGTCGGGTTATTTTTTTTTTGAGAGGCAAGAAGCAGAATTTAACATGACTCGAGTCCTCCAGCCGAGCTTTCTTGCTGCGAAAAAGCAACTGTTAAACATTTATCAGTAGGCTCTCTTGCAGAGGGAAGCTCTGCTGACAGCTCAAGCTGTCCTTTGGTGCATTCTCATCTTTCCCCAGACTTTCAAAGCGGCGCACAGTGTGACAAGATTAGCTATAGATGCAAAAAAAAAAAAAAGTGCATAATATATGTGTCTTTTTCTTGCCTTCTGCCCACAAGTGTGGCATTGCAGGCCATAGAGTGGGGCGCATTTTCCATCCAGTTTCATTCATCTCGCATCTTTTCAATGCCGGTATCTAATTTTTCTCATTCTTTTCTCGCAACATCTCTTGTGGGTAATTAAAAAATGAGGACTTTGAATAAGTCCCTGCCGTGCCTTCATTTCCCTAGAAAAAGCACTGCATCTCGAGTATCTCAGAGTGCACAGGATCCTTTGGGGTTATAGTGTGTTGGCACAGCAGGTGATGCAAGCTAAAGCACTCTGCTGGAAACTGAGTACTTATTAGATTAGAGAAGTGCCTTTTCATTGGCTCTTAGGGTTGACTGGAGGAAAGCACAGCTGCTTCTCTGAGGTATCAGCTCCTGTTGCTGGGAATTGTTGCTACATAGTCATTTTCTGGAAGTTCATAATAATAATAAAAATAATAATATAATACCAGGTAGCAATACTAGGAGATGCACGAGTGGAAGAAAAGTAATTTGAAAAGATCACAAAATACAAGGATTTACAAATTACAGCATTGTGCCAATTGTAATGGGAGCATTGGGCGCCGTCCCAAAGAGACTTAAGCAACATCTGGAAGCACTCGAACTCACACCAATCTTGACTATACAATTACAAAAGGCAGCCCTTTTAGGGACTGTCCACGCATATTGAGGAAATACCTCTGAATATCCTAGGTCCTTGGGAAGGACTCGATGGTCAGAATATACCGGTTACTACATCTTTAGTAACTGTGCAAAAGTATATTATTGTTATTGTTATTGTTAATAATATTTATGTCTGTCTTGATCATTGGATTCCTCCTCCAACTGTAATCCACAGTGTTTCATAAGGCAGGCTTTCTCTAAACCCCAAGGGGCTTTTTTTTTTTTTTTTTACAAGAACAGAGAAGTTGTTCTTTTAAGAACAAACGTCATTCAGATGGATCTTTCACAGCCTGGTCCCGTTTTGGCTGTGATTGCCTCCCACGCTGACTGACAACTGGCGACTTTCAGATCCTATCTTTGGGCTTAATGGTGGCTCTGCCCTCTGGACCAGACCTCCTACCCTCCTGAAATGATACATTTATTTTTTGTTCCGTTCGGGGTGCAATTCCCAATTTTAAAAGTTGGAGGGGTGTCACCTCGGGGGTCCCAGGACCGGCCAAGGTGCCGGGGCGAGGCCATCAAGGGACCCCGGGCAAGGCCTGTCCCTGGCTTGCCAGGCCAGAGGCTGGACCAGGCTGGACCAGGGAAGAACAGGCCGAGCTGAGGCCTCTCAAGGCCTCAAGCAGACGGCACAGGTGCTGGTAACGAGCCAACCCATGATGTCAGCCCTGGGGGAGGTCCCAGGGGAAGCCCCGCCCTCACAGGAAGGGGTGGGGCAGCTCATAAGGAGCCCAGCCATGCTGGGGAGAGGTCGCTCTTTCTCTAGCTTGGAAGCTGAGGAGAGGGTGGCCCAGGGAGGTTGCAGATCTCCCTCCCCTTACGGGCCACCAGACCCATACCTGGAAGGGATCAGAAGAACACCCTATTGCCCCTCTGGAGTACGGATGAAGGACCCTGCACGGACGGAGGACAGAGGCCAAGGTTGGGGGCACCTGCACCCGAGAGAGCCCCGGTCCCAGGGAACACGGTAGAATGGGGTTCAGCCCCCCACTCAACGACCCTGCCGTGGGTGACCCCGGCCCCATGGCAACTCCGGGCCTCAACTAAGGGAGCTCCCCTAAGCAGCATAGACTCTGGCCCCACCCACCAGGACGCCTCCCCGAAGCAAACACAACTGGCGTCCACCCCTTGGGCCAAAGAGACGGCCAGCAGAGACAGGGGGTTTGGGAGCGTGGGGTGCCAACGCCACTCTTTCTGAACCATCCCGGATCCCTGTGACGTAACAGGGCCCGATGAATGTGAAGGCACTAATCCGATTAAAGCATGCTGTGAAGAGACCCCCAAAGGCTGAGAAGGATTGTTTGTACCGGTTCGGACCACCTAGGGACCCACAGACCGCCCCCCCCCAGCCTGTCTCAACCCGGGGCGTCGGTCCAGCCCCCGAGATGGACAGGACAAGGGGTCAGTCTGGAAGCTTTTTGGAGCGGACAAATGGTCTGGCCCCAAGATATCTTATGCCTAGGAGAAAATGGTGATAATGACATAAAAAACACATAACACCACTTCCTGCATTTTTCATTTTTGTTTAAAAAAACAAAAAAAATCTGCAAAAAAAGCCCACCTTTTATTTGTTTTTCTTTATTTTTCTAATGGGTGGTGCCTGGACAATGACTGCGGCTGCATCTGCTGACACTATAACACCTATATCACCTGCCTAGTATTTATTTATTTATTTTTGAAGAATTTCTATCCCAGACTTTTATATGCTGAAGCAAACACCCAAGGTAGCTTACATGAGCAGGCTAACCTAAACCACCATTTTTTTTCCATTTTTTTTTTAAAAAACAAATACAGAGTATTCTGTGATTCACCAAAACCTCAGTCCGGGATGTAGCCTTCACAGTGTGGTTCTCTTTTCTGGCCGCATGCCAAGTGGCTAGTAGACATTTTTTTAAAGCAATTATAATTTTTAACTGAGCATATTGACAATTGTACCGGCACATAATGAGCATATTGACAATTGTACCGGCACATTGCGCTGATATGATTTGAACAAGGGCACAACCCTGAAATCTGTTCCCAGGGCCAAGTCTCAGCCTACTGTGTCTGACCATGTGATGTTCTCCAGGCATGCTTAGGCATCTCTAGGCATCATTATCACAATGATGAGGACTCCTCTGTAAGAAGATTCCGGGCTGGTGTTGAGTGTCACTGGACAAAGGCTAGTACCCATCAGAAGGCCCATCCTACCAGGCCACCCCCTGAACCCTTAGTACTGACAGGCAAGGCCAACTCTAGGAGTAGTGGGGCTCAATGCAGGGCATTCCCATGGGGGCCCCTCCCCCCTCAGGACCCCCAAACCCCAAGAATTCTTATGGTGCGGCACCTGGAAATAGTTGGTGTTGACATGAAGATGTCACCACTTACTGCTTCCAGGAGGCCCATTTTGGGAAGTTCGGAGGAAGGGGCAGATGGGAGGACCCAAGGTAAAGCTTCTCTGCTTGCCCCACTGACCTGCAGCCCATAGAGATCCTAGCTGCTGCAGCAGGTGATATGCTCGCCATGCTGGTGCAGCCCCCCCCCCCCGAAGCGCAGGGCCCAATGTGATGACATTGGTCACATCGGCGTAGGCATATTGGCTTAGCACATTGGCCCTGCTTACAAGGGTAGACCCCAGAATGCCATCATTGTGATGTGAGCAGTTGTGTGTATTTGCCACGGCCAGCCCAATACAGGGTGTTGTCCCAGGGGCCAAAGCAATCCGATGTTGACACTGAGAAGGTTGAAGATCTCAACTTTCCGTTCTACTCAACAAGTAGTTCTATGTGCTCACTCCATCGGCTCAGTGAATGCTGTACTGGCGGATGGTATGCGCCCACATTATACCATAAAGCACGCCATAGCACCCTGCAGCTGCATTCAGAGTCC
Organism: Lerista edwardsae; assembly: GCA_029204185.1. Taxonomy (NCBI): domain Eukaryota; kingdom Metazoa; phylum Chordata; class Lepidosauria; order Squamata; family Scincidae; genus Lerista; species Lerista edwardsae. The sequence goes on along the minus strand of JAJKFI010000099.1, from coordinate 3,631,591 downwards.
CTGGGTTCTTTGCCGGAGCTCTGAACAATGCACTAGTGATTGACTGGAGAACATGGGCTTTCCAGATGGGTTAAGTGACAGGGACTGTAGTCTGTCTGCCCCACCCAGGTAAAGAACCCAGTGACAGTAGTGAACACCCTGTGGTCCAAATATACTTTATAGTGTCCCTTGTGACAGCCTAACTGTGCTGGCCTAACTCCTGGTTAGGACTGTGCCCTAAATAAGTTCTGGAATGTCATGGTGTCATCGAAAGCCTATTTTTAAATGTGGTGATTGCAAATTGGACCTTTCTAATTAACATTGAAATTAAGAAAAAGCAAACAACTATCATGTGTTCAAGAGCGGAAATGAGAAGAGACAGGAAGAAGACTATGGGAGCTATTTCAACTAAATATGTTTGGACTGTAAGTAAGAAGCAGGCTAGTTGCCACCTTACATTACTGTTGTCGTGGAAAGCATCCAGATGTTTAAGTGCAGATGCTGGAACAGTTGTGTTTGACATGGAGCCTAGAGAACGTTGGCAGATTTTCCTTCCACTGGTGATAGTGGGTTGTTTGGCTAATGCGTCATTGCAATGGAAATCGTTGGATGTTACATATCACGGCATCAAGAGAAGACTTTTCAGTGGAAACAAAGACAGAGGCCAACCTTATATATGCTTACTTGAAAATATCTCATTGGGAGCACAATCCTATACTGCACTGGATTGGCAAGGCCTACCGGCCTGTGCCAAATCCAATGCAGTATTGGGGAGGCTGGAGCCTCCCCACTGCAAGGGCACATTCGCGCCCTTACCGTAGGGAAGGCTCCAGCCTCCCCAATGTGCTACTTGGATCTGCACCTGCTAAACAGCAGGCACAGATCTGAGGAGACCACACGGCCCGAATCGGGGCTGTGCGGCCTCCCGATTGGGCTTAGGGTTCTGCCTTATGGACGAATCCCAAGCCCGCACACGTCCCGCCCCCAACACCCCTCCCCACACCAATCCCGTGTCCGAGTGGACACAGAGCCTCCCTTGTGCTGGCTGGCTTTGGCCGACGCAAGGAACGCTTGCCGTTGGCATTATCAGGCTGCCGCTACTCATAGCGTTGGCCTGACAGCACTAGTGCCAACACAAGGGTGCTGCTCAGCACCCCAGCATCGGCACTAGTGACGTAGCATCAATGCAACAATGTTGTGCCGACGCTACGGAGCATGTAGGATTGCATGTAGGAGTTTGATAGGAAGCTCTCCCAAGTGCATCTCTATTGACCGTAGACTACAGACTGAAAATAGAGCAATAGAACAGAGCCGTTCCTACCTCTGAGTGCACCTGGGAGCGGGGTGACATCACTGCGCCCCAGCGTGGCTCCCCAATCCCTGTGCGTCACCCAGCCATGCCTCCCTGAGCCTGGAGTCGCCCCATTGATACGAGCGTAAGGGAGGGCAGGGGGTCAAAAATGCGTGGGTTGTTCCGCATAGCAGCGCCTTGCCACTGCTGGCACCCATTGCGCGTGTCACCATTGCCACTACACCCTCTTTCCGCCTCTGCGAGAGAACCATCTTACATGGAGTCCATGCTATGCTACTGCATGTACACCTTTCCTTTCCCCCCCCCAAATATAATGTGTTGTATTAAAAAATAGTCATGATTCATTTGTTTTGTACTAGTGAAATGAGTGAAATCAGGCAGTTGCAACCAATTCAAATCCCATTAATGTAAATGGGAAATACATTTGCCCAATTTCTTGGGTCAACCTTCTAACAGGTCAAAGCCTGTAGAAATTAGCCAGCGATTGAAAGGATTAGTATCCTACATGACTGTCTCTGAGATTTGTTTCAGCGAGACAGGAAAAATAAATCCCAGGCCTTTGACATTTGAGGTTCATTTGGGTTTTGTCTGCCAAATTAGGGGACAGAGAGGCTGCAGTCCTTGCTGAGTTCATTATTTGCACTGAAACGCCTTTTGAATAAATCTCCGTGCTTGGAAAAACCCAAGACTGTAAGAAGACTCTCTATGCCAGATCTTGTTTGTAAACACACAACTAATATTAGAGGCCCGATCCTATAGTCTCCAGTGCCAGCACTGCCATAAGGCACTTCTAGTGCCAGCCTTACGCCTTACCACCGGCTCCAGCCTGGTACCCATCCTGAGCGCCTGGAGGTGCCCACATGGAGCAAGTGGGTCGTGAGTTTCAGCACTGCTGGTGAGGAGACATTTCCGAGCAGCCGGGGAGGGGGGAACTGGGCGGGGGAGGGGCGGAAAAAGGGTGGTACCAGTGGTGGCCTCGGCTGTCACATCTTAACCTCGATGTGGGGCCCAACAGGGGCCCCCTCAAATTTTGCTGGCAAAATAACTGTCACAAACCTGAGGAGGCCCATTGGTGGGCCCTGCAGGCTTACCTGGGGGAAGGGGATGAATGTCGCCTTTTCCTGAGGTGCCTCCAATGGCTGCCTGGCTGCTAGTGGATGCAGTGGTAGTCGTTGGACGACTGCTGCACCTGTGGCACCCAGGCAGTTTCGGATTGGGCTGTCCTTAATCTCCACCATTCTTAACGATCAAGTTTGATTAATAACTGATACCACTCAGTACAATTTCCATCCCCTGTGCTTTGACTTTCTGAAAACATGGTACTAAGATAACCCTCAGGAACAAGGTTCTGAGGTAATGGTTCTCGTGTAGAACATCTGGGACTGCCGCATGCAGTCCCCTTTTAAACGGATCTGTTCAGTGATGTCATGCAGGGGGAACGCAGGGGAACTCAGTTCCACTAGTTAAAATTAGGGCTGACTCCGCCCACTTCACTCCCCCTCCTCCCCCCTCCCAATTCCTCTGCAAAGAGCTTTTCTTCTTGGTTGGCCGGCACTCAGAGAACCCTCCGAGCGACTCCGGATTCCTAGGGGGGCGAAGGCGGTGATGTCATTCAGGGGGAACAGACCAGAATGGGCGTTCCGGATCCTAACGGGCTCCATGGCTGGTTCCAGGTTCCCGACAAGTGCCAATCAAAAGTGAGTTCCTGTTCCTAAATCATTTGAATGATACCACTGGATCTGTTGTTGCTGCTGCTGCTGCTGCTGTTGGTGTGTTTGAGTGGTGTGTGTGTGTGTGTGTGTGTGTGTGTGTGTGGCTGCAGTTCTATCCATACCAGTGGCATTTCTACAGGGAGGGCAAAACTCTACGTTTTGCAAGAAGGCTTCCCTTGCAGTTGAAATCACTCCTCTCCTGCACCGTTTTAGCCAATCCTCACAGGGAACAGCAACATCTTGGCGTTGCTTACTGGCTACAGCAGCAAGGGAGAGGAGGGATTTACATGACAGGGTAAGGCTTCTTGCAAAACTTAGGGCTTTTCCCTCCCTGTAGAAACGCCTCTGATCCATACTTAGCTTACTGAGAGTAAGCTCTACTTACTATAATCGGACTTACTTTTGAGTAGACATGCATAGGATTGGGCTCTCTGTGTGTTTTGGATGTGTGTGTGTTTGTCAGGGACTTATTGATTTGACTTTCCTTTAATGTGGTGTGAAAATTGCCAAGCTTCCACCGGGGGTTATTAAACATGTTTCAGGCTGTGCAAGCCAAAATCATTGAGGGCTTTTAAAGTGTTACCCCCCACACCAAAGTAGTGGAAAAATACCAGGGAACTTTCCTAGCAAAATCTGCTATAAATTACTACAAGAGTCTGACAAGAAAGAAAATTGAGTATAAAAATTCTATCATAGGCCTCTTGTGCCATAAATCTTCAGATGGGTTTCGGCTGCTTTTACCTGCAGTGGCTTGTTCTTGACTGAAATAAAGTGGATGGTATTTCCCAGTTATTAATTGGGTGGGGGAAGCTGGAGGGTTGTGAGTGGAAGAAAGGCAAAGACACTTCTTGAGGATGGAGCATGCAAAAGACTTGAAGAATATTGAGGTCACCGTTTGGTGCTTCTGCAGTTGAGTTTCACATTAGTATGTCTGATTCTCCTGCCTTGAAAACAATGGATCGGCCAAACATATTTATACACTGCTTTGTGTAGAGGTCTGCAGTGCTGTAGCTAAGGGGTATGTGGACCCGCATGGCAGAGTGGTTTCCCGCCATTTCCTCTGAGGGGGTGAAAATGCTCAAGTCAGGTGCATGGTGAATGCCACGAAACTGGCCAGCCCTCCCTCAGTTCTATATGGCTCCAAGAGCACAATCCTAACCTGGAGTTAGGCTGGCACAGTTAGGCCAGCAAAGTTTGTGTGGCACAAGGGACACTGTAAAGTATGTTTGGGCCACTCTCGGAGTCAGAGAGGCCAGCACACAGACGTGTGCCATCCTCCCTGATGCCGAGAATGGTCTAAATGCACTTCACAGTGGTCCTTGTGTTGGCCAAACTTTACTGGCCCAACTGTGCTGGCCTAACTCCAGGTTAGGATTGTGCCCCAAATTACGTCATTTTCACAGGCAAGAGCTGTGTATGCGATGAGAGGTAGCAGTGCAGGCACAGGTGTGTGTGTGTGTGTGTGTGTGTGTGTGTGTGTGTGTGTGTGTGTGTGATGTCACCCAGCCCCAGGTGCCTCTGTCCAGTTCCTGTGGACAGACGGTCTGTCTTTGTTTTTGGAATGGAGTTACATTGTAGGGTGCTCAAGCAGTTCAAGTTTCATTCATCCTACCATGAATGGCAAGAGTACAAGTGAACAGGAATAGTGGCCTATTTTCAGAACTCCTATTCAGCTGGTTTTTTCCCATGACTTCTTATCTGTCAGCAGCAAGCAGCAAGAGCTCCAATGTTCAATGCATTCTGCAGAAGCCATATTTTTCCCATAATCCACCATGGGTCCATTTCTAAAGCTCTAATGCGTGGGGTACCCATGTACCACCATCTAAAAATGTCACAAACGTGTTGTAAAGCATGTTCGTGACACTGTGCGAGAAGGTAGTGGTGGCACTGGGCCAACACCAGTCAGCCTTTTGATCTAGGTTTGTAGCCATGTGCTCTAGTTAAAAACATTCAGAGCATCAAATCACTAAGGCATAAAAACATAACAGCATTAAAAACACCCAGTGCTGATTTTTGACCTCAGCAATATAGAACAAGCTATAATGTATATGTAGATAGAATTTTGAGAGTTTTAAAAAAATGCACATTACAGAATTGCTAAACCCTAGCAGCTACTGTTGCTTACAAAGCATTATATTCCATAAATGTAAAAAATGCACTTAGGGAAAAGTAAAAAATGGCATACTAAACCTTGTGTCTAAATTCTCCATCCTTAGATAATAGAGCTTGTAAAAATTGCAACAGCTTTTCGCCCTGCCAAATCTGTTCATGAATGTTGATAAAAGTCATAATGTCTCTGGAATGATTTCTTGCCTAAAAGGGCTTCGGCTGAGGCCTTTTGACTATAAATTCCAAAACCTCCAATTTAAACATCTCATTTTCATAGATCCCTGTGGATAAAAGGAAAGTTGGGAACACGCTTCTGTAATTTCTTCCTCCTCCAGAAGAGATCGGCACAAGAGGAAATTTGCAAAGCAACTTTGTGGATACATTGTGGATATATTTGAATCTGCTTAGTGAAAAGGAGGCTCTGTTACAAAAAATCTGAGTGCAACTGACCCATGCGTTCATACCATTATACCATATCAGTAGACTTGTTATTTCTTGCAAATCTGTTTGTTTGCTCTTCAAACTGTGGCCTCTAACTTCTGGTTGGGTTGCAGGGCTGTTCGTTTGTGGTGCATTATTGGTGCAATTCTGTTATGAAAATGCTCTGTCCCACATAGGGTTTTCTTCCCCCCCCCTGCTTTGTAGCAGAGCTTTGCTGTATACTTTCTATTATGACTCCTCTTGCGTGAAACCTCAAGTGAGGATGAGTGTTACTACAGGCATGCCCCAGTATCCGCTGGGTTTCCGTTCCGTAAGGGTCACCGTAAAGTATGTTTGGACCACTTTCAGAGTCAGAGAGGCCAGCACACGGATGTATGCCATCCTCCCTGACTCCGATGTGACCAACCCCTGGCCCTGCCCATGGAGTTAATACGGACGGATTGAAGCTAGGGGGCGGGCTTAGCGGCCATGTTGTCTGACTCAAAACATTGCTCATTCCAAGCATTTCAGATTGCTTTGCGCGTAGTGTTTAGGACTGAATCGTTTACTCCTGAAGTAAAAACTCACGAAAATAACAACGTGTGATCGTGGAGAAACATCATTGGTAACCTTATTATGAGTTAATATGCAATTCCAAGGTTTAATTCCGCGTAATTATATTACTGAACATACCGGACGAAATGCCACTTGCTGTCTATTAAAACTCGGATTGCACTGTTTTGAGAGACTTATTTTTTGAAATCTACACAACCAAAAATAAAGTGTGAACGGGAAGGAAAGAAAAAAAGGGGAGGGTGGGCAAAAATTAGATATATATGTAGGAAAATTACATTAAAATCTCTTCATGACACAAGTAGTTGTCAATATGAGAGGAATTCTTTTTTACTTCTAGGCTATTAAGAGTATTTTTTTAAACTTCTACACTCACCCCCCCCCAAAAAAAAAACAAATTCTGTTAATGTCCAGAAGTTCGAAAATATTACCATAGAAAATGGAAGGCAGGAAAAAAAAGTGTAAACGGGAAGGGGGAAAAAAGGAGGGGGGAAATATTTTTTTTACTCTCTAGACCATTAATAGTGGGTGTCAGAAAATGGTGAATAAGACTGCTAGGAACAACAAGAAATTACACAGCTTCAAAAAATAATGCACTCACAGTTAACAGTCGTTTTATTGAACCGATGTAATGTGAATACATGAATCTTTCCGTGGAAATTAAATCCCATTTTTTGTTCAGCGATTTGCACACCCGTCTGCAGAACACGCAGGCATGCTTAAAGATGTTGAAATTAACTTTTACACGCGTGCAGGGAGATTTTTATTCGTGAATCCGCGGCGACCCTCCTTCTTCGCGGCATGATCTGAGTCAGCCATATTATGAGACCCGGAAGCGTCAAGACAGTGACGTCATGGCATCTCCAGTGATTAAAGCTCCTTGGATGTGACATGTCAGTAAAATAATGGCAGTTTAAACAGCGTATGACCTGTGACCTGTTTAGCTTCAAGATGTACCAGCTTGCCTGCACATAAGTGTGTTTAAGTTGAAGATAGCTCAGGAATGCAAGGATGTACCATGCAAGGATGTACCAGGACAGGCTGACACAAATAATTAACTGTTGTAACTGTATAGCTTTCTGATAAGGCCGAATGTTGACGCCCATTCTTTTGCTTAATGCAGTAGCCTACGTAAATGTACCTATATAAACTTATGTAATCTAGTTCCCAGGGCCGCTCCTTGATTTTGGTCAAGAGACACTGGGAACGGTCCGCTGTGCAGTGTAATAAACTTTCAAAAAACCCTCCTCTGACCATCCTGTGTCTATCTTTGGTTTGGAATCAGGTAACACCGAGAGTGGTCCAAACGTGCTTTATGGTGGTGCCGACCAAACTTTGCTGGCCTAACTGTGCTGGCCTAACTCCAGGTTAGGACTGCATCCTGAGAGTGGTTCAAAGAAGCTTTACGGTGCTTCTGTGATACTCTTAGGCCAATACAAAGGAGGTTAGGATTGTGCCTTGAGTTAAAGACTATTTCTTTATATGTTGCATGTGCATCTTTTGGTGCCTGCTAGCCCCTGACTTAACAGCTTGTGTCTGCTGTGTTTCCTTCTGGATTTTCTCTATGTTTTTGTTTATGTTTAACAAACTGCAGAAAATGCTATTTTGGGAGTCCACGCTTGTCATCTCCTGAGCCCCTGCCTCTACCAAGTGTTTTCTTCAGAGACTCCAAATCCAATTAGTGGTTACAAATAACGAGAGAAACTATAACGGAATGGTGAAAGTCACTCTTGTTATCAACATGTGCTTACATTTCCGTGACATTGCATTCTTTTGGTGATTCCTCATTGTCCTGGTGGTTTAGTGGGTAGAGGAAAGGATTACATTCTAGAATGCTTTCTCTCCCCCCATACAAGGAGAGCTCAATCCTAACCTGTAGTTAGGCTGGCACAGTTAGGCTAAATTTGGCTGGCACAAGGGCCATTCATAAAGCATGTTTGGACCACTCTTGCAGTCAGAGAGGATGGCACATATCTGTGTGCTGGCCTCTCTGACTCTGAGAGTGGTCCAAACATACTTTACGGTGTCCCTTGTGCCAGCCAAACTTCACCATCCTAACTGTGCCAGCCTAACTACAGGTTAGCACTGGGCCCTAAGTCATGTATAATTCTGTTCTACTCTCATCCTGTGCAACAAGGAACCCATTTTGAAGGTTAAAATTGCCAGGCTTGTATTCCAGATAGCAGCGTCCCTGAAGAACAGCAAGGTGGCATGCTGAGAGCCAGTGCAATAAATATAATATTTAGTGGATGATTTTCCTGCCTTTGGAAAAATGCCAGGATTAGGGTAGTAAAAATGTCAAATTTGCAGTGACAATGGCTGAGCTTGAAAAGCAGACAATGACGGTGGTAACCAAATATCAGTGATGAAGTCTTCCATGCCATAGGAACTGGAAGCACACACACACACACACACACACACACACACCAGTATCCACAAGGAATATGTTGCTGCCTGCACCCCAGGTACTGGAAACCGTGGATAAGGGGGAACCCTATCTCCATGCTATCCTTGTGCCCCCCCCTGCCCATTACTTCTGTTTATCTTCTTTACAGTCTGCTAAGCAAGAATGTCGCTTTCTGTTAACAAGCACGATAAACATGTAAACTTACAGGAAGACAAGCTAACAGGCAGGCAGCCTGAATGCTAGAGAAGATGCAACGAATGTTAACAGGAAGCAGGGAGCTTCAATGTGCTGATCGCATTTGGTAAAAGGAAGAGACATGGTTGCTTAGTGTGCTGGTAAAGAAGATAACCAAAGTTAATGGGTGTGGGGGCATGGAGAATCACGGACAACAGGATACATGGATACTAGATCCAGGGATACCGGGGGATGCCTATACACATCATGTGCATTAAGATTGCCATTGGGAGAGGGCTTAGCTCAGTGAGAGAGCACCTGCTTCTGCATGCAGATGGTCCACAGTAAATCCTGGCATCTCCAGGTAGGCCTGGGAAGGACACTGCCTGAACCCTTGGGAGTCAGTGTATATAAAACTGAGTAGGATGGACCACTACTAGGATGCAGTAGGATGGCTGATGTAGGATGCACAGTAGGATGGCTGTGAGGGCTGTGAGAGCTGGACCATAAGAAAGGCAGAGCACCGAAGAATAGATGCTTTTGAATTATGGTGTTGGAGAAGACTCTTGAGAGTCCCCTGGACCAGAAGGAGAGCCAATCGGTCAATCCTACAGGAAGTCAAGCCTGATTGCTCCCTGGAAGGACAAATCCTGAAGCTGAAGCTCAAGTACTTTGGCCACCTCATGAGAAGAGAGGACTCTTTAGAAAAGACCCTCATGCTGGGAAAGATGGAAGGCAAAAGGAGAAGGGGGTGGCAGTGGATGAGATGGTTAGATAGTGTCACCGAAGCGATGAACATGAAATTGGGCGAACTCCAGAAGGTAGTGGAGGACAGGGAGGCCTGGCGTGCTGTGGTCCATGGGGTTGCAAAGAGTCAGACACGACTTAGCGACTCAACAACAACAACAACAACAACAACAACAACAACAAGAAGGATGGACCAGTGCTATGACTAAGAAAACAATTCTACATCCCTTCTGTATAATTTCTAGAGCACATAGTGATTCTGAACAGGGTAGTTCTGAGCAGGTTGAGTACTGGCAAACATTGTGGCAGGGAATAAAAATCGCGCCACAGGAAAGGCATTTTATTTGGCCACCCACATGGCAAACATTATGCCACAATCTGACATCAAGTTCAGGATGCTTAAGCCTATTTATGGGCGCAATCCTAAACTGAGTCAGGCTGGCATAAACTAAGCCAGCAAAGTTTGGCCAGCACAAGAGACACCGTAAAGTATATTTGGACCACTCTCGGAGTCAGAGAGGCCAGCACAGACATGAGACATCCTCCCTGACTCCGAGATTAGTCCAAACATGCTTTATGGTGGCCCTTGTGCTGGTCAAACTTTGCTGACTTAGTTTATGCCGGCCTAACTCCAGTTTAGGATTGCACTCTATAACAATGGTTCATGTTTGATTCTGGCCATGGTGTGTTTTTGTCTGTTATATTTTGAGGCATTCAACATTTCTTTTCAGATAACAGCTGATTAAACCTTTGTTTGGTTACTAATATTAGGCATATTTCGGCCCAAGTGAAATACATTTCACAGCCCAATCCTATGGAATGAGGATTGGGTGGTCCCTGTGAAGTGCTTTTTGGCACCCAGTGAGTATTTTAAAAAGTAGGTCCCTGTCTAAAATGTTTGAGAACCACTGGTGTGCTTTATAAACTGATAGTTATTTTTAGTTTTGGAAAAGTGGTTTTGGTTAGTTACTTTAATTAAGCGAGAGACTTTCCTTGCATTGCTGTTCTGTTTATATACTTCAGATGTAGGGCTAAATCGATTTTTCTACTGGGTGTTTGCAGATACCTCAAATCAGCTATGCATCGACAGCGCCCGAGTTAAGTGATAACACCAGGTATGACTTTTTCTCGCGGGTGGTCCCACCTGACTCCTATCAAGCCCAAGCCATGGTTGACATCGTCACAGCACTCGGATGGAACTATGTGTCGACACTCGCTTCAGAGGGGAACTATGGAGAGAGTGGTGTTGACGCATTCACGCAGATCTCTAGGGAAATGGGTAAGTGAGCACTTTTTAAACATTTGTACTTAGTGTTGTCCAATTAGTTCAAGTCTGTCCCTCTCTTAGAGCCCAATCCTGCCCAACTTTCTAGCACCGATGCAGTTGCAATGTAGCCCCCAGGTAAGAGAATAAACATTCCATTGACTTTAGGAGGTTTCCATGACTCTTCCCCCACCACCGCCGAATTCAGAGTGTGCCACATTGGCATGACCAGTGGTGGGATTGAGGGGGAACGCGGGGGAACTCAGTTCCACTAGTTAAAATTAGGGCTGACTCCGCCCACTTCACTCTCCCTCCTCCCCCCTCCCAATTCCTCTGCAAAGAGCTTTTCTTCTTGGTTGGCTGTCACTCAGAGGGTTAAAGGGAGCGACTCCGGATTCCTAGGGGGGTGAAGGCAGTGATGTCATTCAGGGGGAACGGACCAGAACGGGCGTTCCGGATCCTAACAGGCTCTGTGGCTGGTTCCGGGTTCCCGACAAGTGCCAATCAAAAGTGAGTTCCTGTTCCTAAATCATTTAGATCCCACTACTGGGCATGACTGCATCAGCACTGGAACGTTGGATAGGATTGGGCCCTGAGTTGCTTTCCAAATGAGGTCTTTAGAGTCATGACCTAATGTCACTCCTTTGAAGCAGGAACCTGAGCAGGTTATGAGTGGCCTCATTTTTCCTTGATGTGGCTGTGATGGTGATATCTTTGACGAAGAAGCAAAATGGACAGATGGTGTAACAGTGTTTGGGATATGTGCTTTCTAGTGCTTTCATATGAGAGGAGCATGAGATACCTTGTACCTGAGTGTGGCACCAGCATGCAGCCTTCTCAAGCATGTGTGGCTCTCTAGTGGTGAGTGGTGGGGAGCAGCACAATCCTGCCTCCCACGCAGCGCTGGCACAACAGGGTTGAGCCAGTGCTGCGCGCTTAGCGCTGACGCAGAGGTGCCGATTGGGTGGCAGCTGGCAGCGCCAGCCCTGTAGCACTCGCGCAGTGCATCCCTTACGTCGGCTGAAGTCACCTGGCTCAAGGGAGGCGCGCTGACAGCGCACCCTGGGGATTGGTGGGAGGAGGGCGGAATGTGGGCGGGATATGGGCGGGATATGGGCGGGTATTGGATTCTGCCGTAAGGCCAAATCCTAGGCCTGTTCCAGAGGACGCGTGGCCCCGATTTGGGCTGCTCCGTCTCCTCAGATCTGTGCCCGCTCTTTAGCGGGCGCAGATCTGAGGAGCGCATAGGGGAGGCTCCAGCCTCCCCAACCCAGCATTGGATATGGCCCTGGCCAGCCGGACGTGCCAATTCCAGCGCTGTGTAGGATTGCGCCCTGAGTGATCACACAGACTTACATCACGATCTGCCACCTCCTTTAAAAAAAAATTGAACCTGTGACACTGTACAGATCCCATAAGGCAGTTGAGTAGTTCCCAAACTGTGAGCTGTGGCTCCCCAGGGAGTTGTGGAAGCAACCCAGGGGAGCCGTGAATTCTTTGCAAAATACCTGCTGCCCTATAAAATGGATAGCAATGGGCTCCAAACTCTGACCCATGGACCGGATCTGGTCCATTCCATTCCCGGCATGAGCAGCACTTTGTGTTCTGCTGGGGACACCTCAAGTGACTGTTGGAGTATGGAGTCTGAGAAGCTGGGTCTGAAAAGCAGGGAAGGGCAGCCTGGCACAGGCAGTTGCAAATACAGGCTGCAACCAAACTCCCACCTCAGGAATACGTCTATAAAGAAGCGTTCAAGGACACAGCAGTTCCTTCACCAAGAAGTGTATTTAGACAAACGAAGCAGACGTAAAATGAACAAGCAGAGTTCCACGCAGGGATTAACTCCAAAATAGACAAGATACAGACAGCACAGTTCACCTAGTCAAAGTGCAGCAATTATTCGACAGAGTGCTTCGCAGCACTCAGTCCCTACCCCCACGCTTTGGTAATGTTCTTGCACTACCTTTAAGCTGGGCTCTGCCCAATCCATGGGCTGTGTTTCTACATATTAATTGGGCTGTGCACGCGCCCTCTAAATGTTCACAGGTGTTTGCAATTGGTGCAGCTACCCTGTACAGAGGCCCTTTTACATTTGGCCTGTCTTTTGTAGCCTTAAGGTTTTTCCTTTTAACTTATTCCAGAAGCTCTATTTCATCTGGATTGTAACAGTGACCCCAACTCCAGCTCCCAGGGGTCGTCGCGGCGAGTCGTTTCCTGGGTCTGCCACCCCAGAAAGCCATGTGCTTGGCATTCCACGCATGGCTGGCTGGCCTTGACACCCTCCGGAAGCTGTATTTGGGATTGCTCACTGCATCCCCGGTAGAGTCCAAAGTGCCATTTGCTGTGGGGACAATTTTCCCTGCCGATGTATAGGATTGTAGCCCTAATGGTGAGCCTTGTCAATGACCCAGCAAGTCAAGGGTGTCTCCAGTCAAAAACATTTGGGAATCGCTGCCATAAGGGATCTTCAGCACAAAACATATCCCAACAAAATTTTTCAAATGCGAGAGTGTCTTTCAGTGGACTTATATTGGCAAATGATCACCCAAAAGTACTTTTGAGCGAGATCCGTATTGAGGTAAACATCAATAAATGGTGTCTTACAATAATCTGAGCTTGGAGGGTTTAAGTGCTAGAGTTGAAAATGTTTCCTATGGCAGTTCATAAAGTTTCTAATGCTGTTGATCCAATTTTTGTCTCTTACTTGATTATTCCTTGACGTAGCCTAGTTAATTTTAGGATGAAATGTGCTATATCAATGCAAAATCATTAGTGTGAGGTGTGTTTCCCTCCCCACTCTTTGATCTTTATCTATCCTGTTCTCATTAGGATAGTTATGTTTTGCCTGGAAAATTGGGTCGCCTTGAAGAACAATAGATTTTTGATGCCATTAAACTATGAGGAAATTGTTATGAATATATGGTGGGGATCTTTGTCGGCATCTTCTAGTGTTTGACGGTGATTTTGAGGGCACAATCCTAACCTGGAGTTAGACCAGCACAGTTAGGCCAGCAAAGTTTGGCCGGCACAAGGGCCACCGTAAAGCATGTTTGGACCACTCTCAGAGTCAGTGAAGCATGTCTGTGTGCTGGCCTCTCTGACTCCAAGATTGATCCAAACATACTTTACGGTGTCCCTTGTGTTGGCCAAATTTTGCTGGCCTAACTCCAGGTTAGGATTGCACCTTGAATCTTCTAAGTAATGCCGGTGTAATGTATGCCAATGAACTTCTCAGTACTTTGTAGTCAACAATTGGTATTCTGTGGAGGTTCCAGTCTTGGCCCAACATGGATACTGAGTTTGGTGGATAATGAAATCTGTGGGGGTATACTGGCAACCAAAGTGCCTCTCTGAAGCATTCAGGGGGGTCTTTGGATATGCAGGGAGGCTGTGCACGACCTGCTTGCACCTCAGAATGCCTTCTGGGCATGACCGGAAGGCTCTTCCAGTCATATCCTGAAAGTCCTTGAGGAAGTCCTTGAGGTCTTCCAGATGCCGTCACAGCACCCATGTTGAGTCAAGTCCATGCATGCTGAACTCATGGATAAGGACCCACTGTGCTTGTGATTTTCCATCCAAACTCCGAAGTTGATGCACGGTTGATGCATTCTCACGAGGAGTTCAAGGCAATACATATGGGAGGCAGCGGTGTTATGCTGCTGGAACGCTGGGCGGGACATCCGGGTGATCGACAGCGCACCCGTTGCGTTCCAGAGCGTTATGCCGTTTGTGTAACCAATTACGCCGCTTGCGTACGTTACGCAAACGGCGTTACACTCCGGAACACAACGGGCAGGCTGCTGATCACCCGGATGTCCCACCCAGCGTTCCGGCAGCATAACACCGCTGATGGGAGGTCTCATTTTCTCCTTCCAATGATCCTAGTTTTGGATTGCTAACTGGGTAAGAGGCACTTTTTCAAGCGGTGTTCCTCTTACGTTTAGCAGGGAAAGAGTGACTGTCCCTCTTCACCCCAGCACAGTGTCTTTTCTAGGGGCTGTTGCTGGTGGTGTCCTGCATTTTTTAATACTGTAAGTCCTTTTGGGACAGAGAGCCATTTAACTTAAACTTTCTTATTATTTTTTGCCTGTAAAACACTTTGTGAACTTTGTGCTGAAAAGTGGTATATAAATTGTGTTGATTTATTGACTGATTTGTAGGTTCTGCCCTTGGGTCAAGGTGAGCTTCATAGTGGGGTGGGAATTTTTAATCTTAGTCTTGCTAGTCCAAAGCAAACATTCTGGTCCAAAGCAAACACACTGCCCCTTAGTGTAGCAGTGTGCCCAGTTCAGCCAAAAAATCTTTCACATGAAGTGGTTTCATGTGAAGAGGACATTATTACAGGTCTTATCTCAAAAATTCATGGTTTAGCCTGCAGTTTTGTTGTTGTTGTTGTTGTTGTTCAGTCGCTAAGTCGTGTCCGA
>JAJKFI010000099.1:3558416-3593649 GCA_029204185.1 Lerista edwardsae | reverse complement strand
AGAGAGAGAGAGAGAGAGAGAGAGAGAGAGAGAGAGAGAGAGAGAGTAACATAATTTTATCAGGAAGTAGGACAGTTCCTGCTTCCTGTTTAACATTATGTTGGTTTCCTTCTAGCATGCAGGCTGGTTGCTTGCATATTCAGTTAAGCAAGAATGTTCCTTTTTACGTAAGAAATACCCATGCTTCCAGCACTACTAAACGACCACAAAAGTAATTGATGTGGGGAGCGCTCAGGTGCTGCTATTAACATAGAGTTCCCCCATACCTGCAGTTTTCCTATCCGTGGCAGGGCCTGGAATGGAGCTGCCACAGATACAGGGAGATACCTGCAGTTGAGAATAGTATACAGAACATTATAGTAGATACAGGGCACAGTCCTACCCTGGAGTTAGGCCGGCACAGTTAGGCCAGCGAGGTTTGGCTGGCACAAAGGCCACTAGAAAACTCATTTGGACCACTCTCAGAGTCAGGGAGGATGGCTCACGTTGGTGTGCTGGCCTCTCTGACTCCGTGTGCGGTCCAAACATACATTTCAGTGTTCCTTGTGCCGGCCAAACTTTGCTGGTCTAACTGTGCCGGCCTAAATCTAGGTTAGGATTGCACCCATATATATATAGTAGGTATATCCACAGCTCGGGTATTGGACTATCGTCCTGCTCTGAGTGGGGTTGCACTTCCTCTGAAAGAGCAGGTTCGCAGCTTGGGGGTTCTCCTGGATCCACAGCTACACCTGGAGTCCCAGGTGGCAGCTGTGGCCAGGGGAGCCTTTGCTCAGCTTCGGCTGATTCGCCAGCTGCGGCCGTACCTGAGCTGTGCGGACCTGGCCACAGTGACCCATGCTCTAGTGACATCTAGATTAGATTATTGCAATGCGCTCTACATGGGGCTGCCTTTGAAGACGGTCCGGAAATTACAACTAGTACAGAACGTAGCGGCTCGCGTGGTTGCTGGGGCACGTCGGTTTGACTCTGTCGAGCCGTTGCTTCGGCGACTACACTGGCTGCCGGTTCTGTTCCGGGCCCAATTCAAGGTGCTAGTTTTGACCTATAAAGCCCTTTACGGCGCGGGTCCGGGGTATCTGAAGGACTGCCTCCTTCCATATAATCCTGCCCGTACTCTTAGATCATCTGGGGGGGGGCTTTTTGACTGTGCCACCACCAGGTGAGGTGAGAGGGGCGGCGGCCAGGAAGAGGGTCTTCTTGGTGGTAGCCCCCCAACTTTGGAATACCCTCCCCTTAGAATTGAGAACTGCTCCCTCTTTGTTAACATTTCGGCGGGGGCTGAAGACCTTTTTATTTCAACAAGCTTTTAAATGTTGACAGGCTGGCTGGTTTTTACACTTTTATATCTTGATTATATATTATGATCCACGGGGCTTGTTTTTTAAATTTTTTTTAAATTGTATTGTTTTAATATTATTTTTAAATTGTTTTTTAATGTTAAATTCTGTATTTTATTGTGTTTTGTTGTAATGCCGCTTTGGGTGTCTTTGGGCAGAAAGGCGGAATATAAATCCAATTAATAACAATAACAATAACAATAACAATGACAATAACAATAACAATATAGTAGATGGACCATGTTCGCAGATCTTCAGACTTTGGTGTTGCTTCCAGGAAAGTATTTTGTTCTACCTGGGCAAAATCAAATGGGAAAACATCAAAGGAATGTAAAAGATTTAGGAAAAGTGAAGAAATGCACATAGAAGTAATGCTTTTTACCAGGCTTATCTCAATAAGTCTAAAAGTAAAAAGGAGACGGAAAAATGAGTAGAATAGGCAAGGCAATTTTCACAATTGCCGTACTAATAGCTGGTTAGAATTCCCATCAAGCACTTTAGATTCAAGTCTAGAAATGGAGTCTCTATTTCTTCAGTAAATGATGTTCCGAGGAAAATGAATTTCTTCTCTCTCCCTCTTACTGAATCGGTAGGTGAACTCTTTTCTGTCCTCTCCATTTTCACCTTCGTGTTAATGCGAAAATGAGGTTGGCTTTTTTTCTTGTTCAACTAGAGATAAAACCTGACGTTTAGTGGCACATTAGAGTTTCTTGTGTTATCCCAGAAACATCACCTGATATTAGTAAATCCGGTTTATTTCATTTTCTGCATTACCCGTGTATTGAAGGAGATGCCTGGCAAAATTATTATGAAGGATATTTATACTCCTCTCTTCAACAAAACTCCTTCACGAAGCAGTTTGCATGATAAAAAAAAATCAATAAATGTTTCCCTGTCCCAAAAGGGCTTGCAGTCTTAAAAATGCAACCGCCACTGGAAAAGGCGCCATGTTCACCCTTCATGGGGTGAAGGGGCACAGTTGTTCTCCCCCTGCTAAGACCCTTAACTAGGGAGGAGTCTGAGGGCATCTGCTCCCAGGGGCTGCACTCAAAGGGGGTGCAGGATTGGCCCCAGGTTCCACCCTAGCAGAAGTGTATCTTGGGTGCTGTTTTTTGGGGGGTAAGCTCAATGGGCACTGTTTCCCAGAGGTGCCACTGGCATCAAGGTGCCCCCAGACCGAAACGCCACCCCTGAGGTTGGACACTGTTTGTAGATGGGCACAAGAGCCGCCTGCATCCCGGCTAGGCCCTCTTGCCTACCTTTGCCTTAGAATTGCTCCGAAATGGAGCAATGCCACAAGCAGGGAGCATGGGTCTGCCTCAGAAAAGAGGGCCAGCACACACCCCTGGCTTCCTGACTTAGGAACCAATGGGGGCAGTGGTGTTATGCTGCTGGAATGCTGGGCGGGACATCCGGGTGATTGACAGCCCGCCCGTTGCATTCCTCAGTGTTCCTCCGTTTGCGTAACGTACGCAAGCGGCGTAATTGGTTACGCAAATGGCGTAATGCTGCAGAACGCGACAGGCGGGCTGTCAATCACCTGGATGTCCCGCCCAGCGTTCCGGCAGCATAACACCGCTAAATGGGGGGCATGTGGCTTCTCACCTCTTCGCCTGGTCACAGTTTGGGCAAAATTGCTTGAGCCGCGGCCGAGAGAAGCAGCTTCCCTAACCGACCTATCCTGGCTGCTGCTCTGGCAAAATTGTCCAAGCCATGGCTGGGAGAAGCCTCCCTCCTCAATGTCACGATGTTGTGATGTCACGATGTTGCATGTGGCATGGCTTGGGTGTGATTTAGTCCTGGTACGCTTCTGCACCCTAGGTACAGAGGTGACTGTCTTTGCACCACAAGCAGCGCAAAGACATTCACCTCCAGGCTCTCCCCAAAGGAGGTGGTGCTCTTTGCTTTATGCGTGTGCTTCTCCTCCAGGGAGATGCTGGAAGAGACTGCCTTTGAGCTTCCTGCCAGCCCCTCCTCTGGGGAGAACCCATGACAACACTGCCCAGGGGAGATGGAAAAGGGCAGAGTTGTGACAGCAATGCCCCAGGGCGCTGGGGTATGATGGTACAGCTCTGCCCCTGCCAAATGCAAGTCATTTTAAAAGGTGCCTCTCAGTGGCGGATCTACAGGGAGGGCAGAGCTGTAAGTTTTGCAAGGAGCCTTACCCTGTCATGTGAATCCCTCCTCTCCTTTGCTGCTGTAGCCAGTAAGCAACGCCAAGATGTTGCTGTTCCCCGTGAGGATTGGCTAAAACGGTGCAGGAGAGGAGTGATTTCCACTGCAAGGTAAGGCTTCTTGCAAAACTTAGAGCTCTGCCATCCCTGTAGAAACGCCTCTGGTGCCTCTTTGTCCAGTAATCTATTTTTTTTGAAATGCATGAACTTTCATTTGTTTCAAGTGTAATCTGTGGTTATTGTCTAACCCACTGATTCCCAATGCCCTACTTGCACATTTATGTAATGTTTTCATATAATTTTTATTAATCAATTTGATTTATTTAAAAAGTGTTATTAAAAAAAAACGATGACATCACTTCCCACCTAATTGCATCACTTCAGGCCCTAGGTCGAGGGGGGGGGGCGTTGTCCCGACAGACTATCATACCTAAGAAGGGAGTCCTGCTGCTAAAAAATTGGGAAACCAGTGCTGTAAAAAGTATTAATATGCTTTTACTCGAGTCTCAGTGATTTCAATGGGATTTGACCAAGATAATACGTGTGTGTGTGTGCTTTAGTGGATCTATTTGAAAAAAAAACCCTCCTGGTGGATAGTGAAATCTGTGGCTGGAGGGCTTCAGAACACTTCTGCACATGAACGAAAGTCACCAGCACAAACCGGAAGTTATATCCGGTTGTATCTGGGAGGTCCTCCGAGGTTCCTCCAGCCACGGCCTCGTCATCCACGGATACTGAAATTACTCGGCATCAGTGGTGTCATCTAAATGATTTAACAACAGGTACTCACTTTTGATTGGCACGTGTCGGGACCCACCCACCGGAAGTGACGTCATAAGCCGGAAGTGATGTCGTGGCAGGAAGTGACATGAAAAAAAGCCCTTTTTGAGGCCTCAAGACAATTTTAAACTGACCCAACAGTTGCAACAGTATTCCACAGCACCCCCAGAACATGTTAAGGAGGCCTGGCATCATGTTAAAGTGACCCAATAGTTCCAAAACCCCAGAGCAGCTCATTTTTCAGTGGCAAGGCAAGGCAAGGCAAGGCTCCACTCGCTGCCTGCCTGGCTGCCTGGCTCTGAGAACGTGCAGGCAACTCAAATGTGCAGGAAATTCAAACGTTGCAGGGGGCGGAGTCGATGAGTGGGCGGGCGAATGGGCGGGGCCAGCTGTAATCCTAGAAACCGGTACTCGCATACCCCCGCGTACCCCCTGCATGACATCACTGCTTGGCATCCACGGATACTGAAATTTGTGGACAAGGAAGGCCCACTGTATAATTTATTGTTAGGAGACTCACCCATCTTTGGAGTGTTCAGCATTTCTCCTCCCATGTAGGCCACTTGTACCAACCTTCCCTTTGTTGTATAAGCAGAGTGAACTTGTGATAGGTTAAGTATAAAGCTGAAGTACAGAGCTCATTCATCAAAGCACTCTTGGAAGAAAAAGACTGAATAACAAATTAATTTTTTTTAGGCCTGCTGTGTTTGTCCATTAATCTTGTTAATTGCTGAATGGCCTGATTCCAGGATCCACTGCTAATAAAATTAGAGTTTATCCCAGCATCTTTTTCTGGTCTTTTAGGGGCTGTGTGGCTCTTGATTTTATAGAGTCAGGTAGATTCAGTCCATGTTTCATTTTAAGTTCACTGTCGATGTGGCAGTCTTTCCTCGGATGGGATGAAAGGAGAGAAGCAACGACACCTGTTTATACTGTATTAAATTCACACTTTTGTGTCTGAAAGCTATCGGGAGGAAAGCTATTGGATGGGGAAAATGCAGTGTCATATATAGTCTGCTGCCATTTGGCTCTTGGCAAACTAAAAGCTTTACTTCAAGACAGCAGCTTATTCCTCTGATCCAGACAAAACAAAGATGAGAAATGTCTCTGTTAGGAGAGGAGGAGAAGAATAAGGACAAAAGAGAGAATCCCAGTAATTTACTCTAAGACCATAACAGCTCAGTTCTGGAGAAAGAAATGCTTCCCTGAAGAATTGTGACTGATACTCCATTGCCAGAAGATTGCTTCATCCCCGAAATATAAATGTAGAACATCATAAAAGAGATCATTTGTAAAAGTTAAAGGGGAGACTTTACAAAACGCACAGTCCTACACTATGTAGGAGCAGGCAGGGGATATTTGCTCATTCAGTTAGCATTTTGATCCATATCATTATTTAAAGGTCCAAGATGAATGAGGGAAGAAAGCAGATAAATGGTTGGCAGCTGTGTTGCTATCCAACATTATCAGACAGGAAGCTGTGTGCACCACAATAATAATATTTGCTGTCATTGGGAGAGTAGCACCCCAAGCTCAAAGTTCTCCTGCGGTTTGATTTCAATGTGACTTGGAAAGGTACTGAAAGCCTGCCCGCCCTACCCACTAGCCATTGAGGTGGGCTCAAACCTGAAGCAGGGATGTGGTCAGCGGTGTTATGCTGCCGGAACGCTGGGTGGGACATCCGGGTGATCGACAGCCTGCCTGTCGCGTTCCGAAGCGTTACACCATTTGCGTAACGTACGCAAGTGGCGTAATTGGTTACGCAAACGGCGTAACGCTCCAGAATGCGACGGGCGGGCTGTCGATCACCCGGATGTCCCGCCCAGCGTTCTGGCAGCATAACACCGCTGGGCGTGGTCCCCCAAAAGGAAAAAGCAGGCAAACTGCAGCCATAGAGCAGGGATTCTCGAAGTTTGCCTTTTGAGGCCTTAGGCATTTGCAGCACAATCACAGCCCCCCTCTTACCTGTTTCCCTTGTTGCTGGTATCTTGGATCTCACACAATCTTGTGAGAGTTGGGTGCCACCTTCTTGGATCTCACAAAAATGTCGCAAGATTGGGTGTAGTATCGCAATTTCTGTTGCCATGCACCGTTGCTAGGCAGGCTGACCTCCAGCCCGAGAGATTGAGGCAGCACACCGCCTCCCCCCGCTGCTACAGAGCACACTCAGTGGAAAAGTCTGCAGGGGTTGTTTTGGGCTGACAGGCAGACTGGCATACCTGGCTAATGAGAGAATGCTTAGCGTTGGCAAAACATGGGAGATAAGGGGGGCCCTTTGGGTTGTCGGTTAAGCTGCTTCCCAGCTTACCGTGAGAAACACCAAAGGGCTAGTCAGAGAGACTTCTTGCACAAAGCAGCAGGGAGGGGTTAGTTTTCAAGTGGAGAGTGAGAAAGTCACTGGCCAATTAGATGCTTTGTAAGGGTAATACACCTACTACTGCATATGCAATTAATTATGTTAATAAACACAGGGGGTGGCCCTGCCCATGCAGTTAGATAGGAACGAAGTGAGACCAGAGGGGGCGGGCTTAGCGGCCATGTTTTTATACTCAAAATGCTGATTCCAAGCATTTCAGATTGCTTTGCACGTAGTGTTTAGGACTGAATCGTTTACTCCTGAAGTAAAAACTTACCAAAATAACAACGTGTGATCGTGGAGGAACATCATTGGTAATCTAATTATGAGTTAATATGCAATTCCAAGGTTTAATTCCGCATAATTAGTCAGCCATATTGTTAGACCCATGGAGTTGCGTCGGCCATATTGTTAGACCAGACCATGGGACCAGACCCATTGCATCGGCCATATTATTAGACCAGACCGGAAGTTTCAAGCATATGACGTCATTTCTTCTCCATGTTTATTATAACTCCATGAATAAACACAGCAATAAAAGGAAGCTGAGACAAAGGCGTTCTCAGGTTTTTTCCGCACAGAGCTCTCGTCGTCTCCTTCATTCCTTCATCCCAACCCTTTGGAATCCCTACAATCAGGCACTGCGATCTTGGATCTCATGATATTTTGCAACGTCCAAGATGGCAGCGCCTGGATGAGCCAGGAAGAAGAGGCTGTGGGGCAGTGGCGTCATCCAGGCGGAACAGCCCGGTATGCCGTTCCGCCAGTTCAGCGGACGGGCCTGGGCCGCGTCGCCTCTCCGGAGGACGGGCGAGCTGTTTCTGGGCCCTCCCGCCCTCCCTGGCGTCCCGAATCGCTCTGAAATGGAGCAATTTGGGCGCTGTGAGGCGTAGGGGGGCGTGGCAGCCCTCCGCTATAGGGGCGGAGGGCTGTCAATCATCTGGGCGTTCCGGTTCCTGGCGCGCCCGGATGACATCACTGCTGTGGGGCATCGTGGTTCCAAAACGTACCTGGGTAACTTACCAGAGCCGCTGGGAGCCGCTGCCATTGGGGCTTTAGGCAGAATTGTGTCACTCTGCCAGTGACAGAGGGTCAAGACAGTCAGGTGTATACTCAGGCAGGGTCAAGGTCAAACGGCATAAGGGAGCTGGATGTTTGCCATGGTCCCCGCACTAGCGGCAATTTTCAACAAGTTTGCCACGGCATATTGGTGTGCCGTGAATGATCCATAGGTGTGCCCTGGGTGTGCATCTATTAGTAGGGCCGTTGGGGGAGGGGAGCCCTGCACTGGCAGTGCAGCACGCCTGGTTAATTGTGCAAAAACGGATGGTCTGCCCTGGCAATTTCAGTGCCTTCTTAATGTGCTGCGAGCTGACGAAGGTTGGAAATCCCTGCACTGGACGCTGATTACAGTCGTACAGACTGTGGCACAGATCTGTGGAGCAAGTTTTTAGGTATGTTGGGACTGGTGACAGCAGATTTACAGCCCAATCCTAAACGGCACTGAAGCAGGCCGGCCGGTGGACCTGCTCTGCATCCAGTCAGTCAGTCAGTCAGTCAGTCAGTCAACAGGTACTTACATACCGCTTTTCAACACGAAGTTCACAAAGCGGTATATAAGTGCAGCTCAAAAGGCCACTGGAGCCTCCCCAGGGCAAGAGCGCAGAACCGAGGAAGCCACAAGGCCTGAATCGGGGTTACGTGGCCTGGGGTAGAAGCCTCGGATGTGGCCTAATGGATGCATCCTGGGCCCGCCCCCTCCCCGCCCACTGGCCCACCCCCCTCCCAGGTCCGCCCAATCCCTGCCCAGAACCACCCTCCTGCCCAGTGATGTCATCTGGTAATGAAGAACGGGAATTCTGGGCAGGACTTACACGTGATTGGCAGCCCGTCCATTCGTTCCGCAGCTGCCCTGGCCTCGGGGGGGGGCTGCCCCCCGTTGGCACGCCCCACCGCTGCTTGCCTAGGCACCCGGCGTGCCCCCATCTGTCCCCCCCGACAAGCAGGCGCCCCACCGAGGCCAGGGCAGCCGCGGAACGGAACGGATGGGCAGCCAATCACGCATAAGTCCCGCCCAGCGTTCCCGTTCTTCATTACCAGATGACATCACTGCTCCTGCCCTTCCAGAACTGCCCCTGTGCTAGCCGAGTTTGGCTGGTGCAGACGCAGCTCTGTGCCTGTGCTCCCATGAGGACACTCCTGCTAGCGTTGGCCCGGGAGGTCAAACGTCGGCGCTACGCATGGTCCAGGATTGCACCCTGGATGTTCAGCCTAGAAGGTGCCTTTGAAGTTCTCAGCGCTCTCTTATGCCAGCGGACTGGTAGTGCGAAAAGCCAGTAGAACTTGACTGCTGGCCACCCACAGCAAGCATCCTTCTTCCCATCCCCAGCATCTTAACAGGGTGGGGAAAAAAAAAGAATTAGTGTTTTCCCGCCTTCTTTTTTCTTTCTGTTTACATTGGCCGCCCAGCTGAGTGGCTGTTTATGAGCTGAGTTACGGACCATTGTAGGGAGACCATTTCTGCTCCCCCTTGTTAATGAATGGGAGATTCTAACTGCAAAATGTACCGAGCAAATAATCAGTGAATTATTCAGCAGTGACCTACTGCAAGGCTGCTGACATGTGCCCTGATTATTTTGTGGCTGTATTTACCTTGCTAGTGGGGTCTGTTGGTATGCCCTGTGTACAGGGCCTGGCATCTTGTAAATACCACTGTAAAAATCAACAACTGTGCACGGTAAATGTCAGTGTTTTAATTGCCGTACTCTACAGTGGGGCTTCTTGCCGTTCGTATACACCCAGCGTGTAAGGCAGGGTCCCTGGGAAGCTACACGAGAAAGGGTTTCATCAGCTTGGTTTACCTGCTGCTGTTCAACCGGCGTAGCGGTTGGGATATTGCTTTGAGATCTCCAAGTAGGAGCAGCATGGGAAGAAGAATCCGGAAAAGGAGGGGGAGTGATTAGTTGCAGCCAGGCTGTCTCTTCTGCACAAACATAATGTTAATAACACCGCTAAGTAAATTGTCAGTGCAGTGGTGTAATTTGCACTGCAGTAATGAGTTGCTCTCGATTTTACTTAAAAGCCTTTCGGAAGTGTAAATTAACATTTCATGCAGGTCATTGTCAACGAGGGAAAACGACAATAAAACGCGAAAAAGCATTTTAATATTTGGAAATGGGGGGGATCACAGAGAGTGTCACTTGGCGGTGTTAATTTTGTGCAATTGCGATGTCAGTCAGTCAGTCAGTCAGTCAACAGGTACTTATATACCGCTTTTCAACACGAAGTTCACAAAGCGGTTTACAGGCAAATAGTAATAATAAAGTTAAATGGTTCCCTGTCCCAAAAGGACTCACAATCTAAAAAAAAAAAAAAAAAGGCAACCCGCCAGCAATAGCCACCAAAAAGATTGTGCAGGGGTGATGAGGGACAATTACTCTCCCCCTGCTAAATACAAGAGGAACACCACTGGAAAAAGTGCCTCTTGCCCAGTTAGCAGGGGTTACAGGTTTGATCCCCAACCCCCAAACTTAGGTTATTTGAAGGCTGGTTTCATCATTTTTTGTAATGAGGGCAAAAACAGGTTGGTGGTACATTGGTGGTATATTTGGCTCCTGCGACGAGAAGCATCCATCTACTATAACAGAGAGTTAGGATTCGAGCATTTATCCAGAATTGGCGTCAGGTTGTTGGAGGCAGTAGTCCTCCCGCCGTGTATGTGGCAGGGAGGGAACTTTGCTAGGTTCCCCCCCCCCCACTGTGTGATGTGTCAGACGAGCATTGGCTGCCGCCCATGTTGTCTGGGGGCTGCGTGTGAGGCTCAACAGCTGAGTGGAGGTGGCCAGTGATGTCATCTAAAAACAAGGAGAGGGAACGCTGGGCGGGACTTACGCTCTGATTGGCTGCCTGTCTGTTGTGTTCCGCTGCCTGCCCGCGCTGCCCTGGCCTCGGGCGTGTGCCGGGTGCCTGGGCGAGCAGCGGTGGGGCGCGCCAACCGCAGGCACCCTGCACGGCGGGCGGGCAGGCAGCGGAAAGCAATGGATGGGCTGCCAATCAAAGCGTAAGTCCCGCCCAGTGTTCCCTCTCCTTGTTTTTAGATGACATCACTGGATGTGGCCAACGGCCTCTTTCATGCCCACTCACCTGCCCACTATTTCAGGTACAGGGCACAATCCTAACCTGGAGTTAGGCCAGCACAATTGGGCCAGCAAAGTTTGGCCGGCACAAGGGACACCGTAAAGCACGTCTGGACCACTCTCGGAGTCAGGGAGGATGGCACACAGATGTGCGCCATCCTCTCTAACTCTGAGAGTGGTCCAAACGCACTTTACGGTGGCTCTTGTGCTGACCAAACTTTGCTGGCCTAACAAATAAGGAGTTAGTATGAGTCAGCGCTCATTTCCAAGTGTCAGTGCAAATACTAGCACTCTTGTTCAATTGTGTGATGTTGAATAAGATGTGTGATGTTGAATAAGCCATCAAGGTGGCTACTGGTTTTTTGTTCATTCCTGATTTGTTGGTTTTTGTTAGTTACTGATTTGTTGGGTGACCTGTACTCTTATATATTAAAACAGTGTTTCTCAAATGCTTTAGACCGGGACCAACTTTTCAGAATGGCATTCTTGTTGTGACCTACCAGAAGTGATGCTATTAACCTGGAAGTGATGTCACCGCCAGAAGTGATATCATCAAGCAGGAAGTGTTGTGATATAAGAAAATGACACACCTGGAATGCGAACTGGCATTCTTAGACCGCAGCAATTGCACTGCCATGGAACATGGACAGAGAGCAAGATTAGGACAAAATATTATGTAAAAGCACTGAACTAAAACCAAAATTAAAACCCTCACTTGAAAAGTCAAATGTAGCAACAGTCAGTGTCTGCAGCTTCCAAGATGGCTGCTCCCAACTTTCTGCAATCCACCTGACATCAGGTCGCAACCCACCAAGTGGGTTCTGACCCACAGTTTGAGAAACACTGTATTAAAATAAACAAATGGGGTGATATATGGGTGTGTGTGTGTGTGTGATGCAATGAGCCCTCATACCAGATGCCACAAAACCAGTAGAGCTATCCAGCCGGTACGCTGGGCGGGACTTACGTTTGATTGGCAGTCCACCCATTGCGTCACGCCGCGTTCCGCAACGGATGGACTGCCAATCAAACCTAAGTCCCGCCCAGCGTACCGGCTGGATAGCTCTACTGCACAAAACCCTACTGACATTTCTTCCCCACCAGATAAATTTCTGTAGTAAGGATTTCTTCTTCATTCTGTTCCCTGCTGCCGCCGAAACATTCTCTTCTGAAACATTTCTATTGAAATTTCATTCCTCTTTCTAATATTGATAGTCTCTATTATATGTCCTTTCCTTAGGTTTTGCCTCTTAACTCATTCTATTGTACTGCTTGCTTTGCTTATCGCAACTAGTTTTCCCCCGTGAATTCTGCTAGGAGTCTGTCTTTCCCTTTTGTCTCCCATCAGCCACTTTGTTCTTTAATGAGCTTCTCATCTCCTACTGCAGCAAACTGTCTTCCCTGATGCCTTTTTATTCTCATCGATATGTTTATTCTTTACTCTGTTCTCTGTTAGCACTTCTGAATTATTTCACAATTCCATTTTCAGGGCACAGTCCTAACCTGGAGTTTGGCCGGCACAATTAGGCCAGCCAAGTTTGGCCGGCACAAGGGCTACCGTAAAGCATATTTGGCCCACTCTCAGAGTCAGAGAGGCCAGCACACAGACGTGCACCACCACCCCCCTGACTCGAAGCATCACCCCAAATGCACCTTACAGTGGCCCTTGTGCTGGCCAAACTTGGCTGGCCTAACTGTGCCGGCCTAACCCCAGGTTAGGATTGTGCTCTCAGTGTGCTTGGGGCTGGATTTAATAATTTCTCCTAGCATTCCATGCTGCCTGCTCCCCTCAACCAGCTGTTTAAAAACCCCTTCCAAAAATCCTCTCAGTTTGTTGAATAGTCGTTTCCAGCATGATGAATTTTAAATTGTAAGCAACTTGGGGCAGAGACCTGTTTTCTAATACTTTGTAAAGCACCAGGCATCTCAACAGTGCTATGTTAATCACCACTACCATTATACTAACCATTGAAATAGAGCTGGCAAAGATTGTCACTTGCGTATTAGAAAATAAAGGGAATATTTTTTTGAAAGCATTGGGAAGGGACTCTGACTGCAGCGTTTGGGGCTCTTCAGCCTAGAAAAAAGGCGCCTGAGGGGGGACATGATAGAGACAAACAAAATTATGCACGGAAGGGATAGAGTTGACAGAGGGATGTTCTTTTCCTCAAAACACCAGAACCAGGGGGCATCCGCTAAAACTGAGGGTTGGGAGAGTTAAAACAGATAAAAGGAAGTACTTTTTTACCCAGTGGGTAGTTAATCTGTGGAACTCTTTGCCACAGGAGGTGGTGATGGCATCTGGTCTGGATGCCTTTAAGAGGGGATTGCACGGATTTCTGGAGGAAAGGTCCATCGTGGGCTATAGGCAATGATGGATTGTGCAACCTCCTTACATTGGTGGTGGGCTACTTCAGAGTACCGGGTGCAAGGGAGTGGCAACAGGATGCAAGCATCTTGTTGTCTCATGCCTCCCTGGGGCACCTAGTGGGGCCACTGTGAGATACAGGAAGCTGGACTAGATGGGCCTTTGGCCTGATCCAGCAGGGCTCTTCTTATGTTCTTATGTGGTACTGGTCCATGTGCCCCCCGGGCCAGGACCGCAAACTCCCCCCTGCTGTTTCCTGCCACCTCCTGCCCTCCCCCAACCTCACGCAACTCAAGATTGCCCCACAGGCCTTTTGGAAGCTTACTACAGCCTCCAGAATGGTATTAAGTAGTTCTTTCGGTTTTCCACAAAAAACCGGAAGTAACGCTAAAAGCCTTTCCAGAGGCTGTAGTAAGCCTTTGAAGGGCCCGTAGATGCCCCGCACAGCCTGCCCGGCCCTCTGGAAGGCCTCAGAGGGCAGGTGCCAGTGGTTCCACTGCCGCCCTGGGCCCTGTGACCCCCTGAACCCCCCCTTAGGTCCGCCCCTAATGAACCCTGAATGTTCATACTGAGGGCAAAATCCACAACACTGATTTTCTCCACACGGTGCGATTTCTTTACTTCCTAGGGCTGTTCTGTACATTTTAAACTTGCCTTTCATCAGGTTTAAACTGCTTGAGTAAAAGCCTTGATATCATTGCTAATATTTTTTTCCATACAGGGCTAATAATAATAATAATAATAATAATAATAATAATAATAATAATAATACTTGGATTTATATACCGCCTTTCTTAGGTCACCAGATTTCTCTAATGACTATAACTCAAGGCGGTTTACATAGGCAGACTTTATTCAGAAACCTGAAGGTTTTTACAATTTATACAGAAATGTTCTATCTTTCAAGAACTACACACATACAGATGGATCTTTCTGGATTTAGTCCTTCTTTCTGGCCACCCGTTTGTCTTCTTGCTGGCTGATAAGCGGCTTCCCTGCTCCCACCAGAGAAGCGGCTGAACTTCGTGCTCTGCTCTTCCATAATCACGCTTCACGATCGTGGAGTGTAGTAGGAAATTCTGCAGCTGACAGACTTTTCTTTAAGATCCAGTTTGTCTGCAGACATATAAGCTCAAAAATATGTGGCGCCTGGGGAAATCTCAGAGGAACCTGGGCTGTGGGTGATAAGTTCCTGTATGTGTCTACAGGGAAGATGCCTAGACCACGGGGCATCTTTGCTGCAATTGAATGCAGAACTGATGGCTTTCCCCTTTGTTCATATTGATGTGACAGAGGTTGCAGGAATCTTTGGACTTACTGTATTCTCTACCAGAGTGCCATAGGGCAGTCAGACTGTGGGTCGGGACCCACTGGGTGGGACGCAACCCATTAAAGGTGGGTCCCCATTTGTTTCAATGTGTATTTTATTTTTAATATATTAGACTTGACATTACCATGGTATGTGACTGCATTTGGGGTAATGTTACAGAACTGAACTTTTAACAGGCTACTGTATATATACTTTTATCAATCATAGTCAATGGGCTTAGTCGTGAGTCAGTGTAGATAGGAGCATTTGGAATGTTTGGGGAATTTTTTAAACAGATCGCTTGCAAGAGTTAAGAGAGTTTTTAATTTTAAATAATTTTTCAATGCATACTTATAAACTTTTAATTTACTCGATTGATTGATTTGATTTGATTGTATAGGGGCATTAAACATTTTCCTTCGTCATGACGTCACTTCCGGCCATGATGTCACTTCCAGGTTCATGACATCACTTCTGGTGGGTTGTGACGTATTGTCATTCTAAAAAGTGGGTCCTGGTGTTAAAAGGTTTGAGAGGCACTGCCCATAAGATATGTTTGTGACCTGTGCGTAGGCCATCCATAGTCAGTGTTCGTCTGAGGCTTCCTAGAAACTTTCCCCCACAAAAGTCTTGTGATAAAGTATTGAGGGCAGGGGTGTAACATCATGTCTCAGGGCCCAGGGCAGTGATGAGTCCCTGGAGGGCGGGACACTCGCTGCTCCTGCTTTGCCTGCCCCATTTCTTTTCCTGTAAAGGGAGGAAGCCTTCAGAGAAGATGGAACAGGTCACATGACGCCAGCAGTGTCCCACCCTTTGAAGAGAACTTGGAAGTGACTAGGCAGGGCTCAGGTGCAGTCATGCTTCACCCCGTCATAGCGCCCAGGGCATGTGCCTCTTATGCGCCTCTACCTAACTAACACCTCTGATAAAGGTTGCCCACAAAACCTGCTGTGGACCCCGCCCACAGATGTCAATACTTACAGCTCAGCCCGGATGATTGAAATACTGATGATTAGGCTATGACCTTAAGCAGAAGTGCCTGAAATATGCTCCACGGTGAAAGAACATTTATAAATAGTTTATCAAGTGTTAATGAATGTTTAATAGGTGCTTTATTAAATGATAAATTTGTCAGGGAAATGTTCCGAGTCGAGCGCCACACAGTAAGAGATTACTTAAGAGGACTTTCTGTGGATGCGCAGAGAATTAGGTGCTCATTTCCATTAACAATGTTTTAGTTCAAACACTTTAGGCCATCCTTCCATTAAGCTCTGAGATGGGACGTGGTGGCGCTGTGGGTTAAACTGCTGCTGCTGGGCTTTCTGACCGGAAGGTTGGGAGTTCAAGACCACGCGATAGAGTGAGCTCCTGTTGCTTCTCCCAACTCCTGCCAACCTAGCAGTTCGAAAGCACCTAAAAATGAGAATGGATGAATAGGTACCACTTTGGTGGGAAGGTAACGGCGTTCCGTGCACCTTGGCATATAGTCATGCTGGCCACATGACCATGGAAGCTTTTCCTCAGACAAATGCAGGCTCTTTGGCTTAGAAACAGAGATGAGCACCGCCCCCTACAGTTGGTCATGACTAGACCATTCGGTTGTGGGGAAACCTTTACCTTTACCTTTTTTACTTCTGTTGAACCCTGTGGGTGGTGTACAACTTAGCCCTGTAATCCAGAGGCAGAATTTAAAAGCCCAGTTGAATGTTTTGTTTTTTAACCAGAGAGATGGAATCTGAGGTGGGTATACTTCCCTATTTGGCTTTCCTCTTCTCAGGTTACAATCCTTACCTAAAGTTAGGCCAGCATAGTTAGGCCAGCAAAGTTTGGCCAACATAAGGGCCACTGTAAAGCTCATTTGAACCACTTTCGGAGTCAGGGAGGATGGCACACATCTGTGTTGGCCTCTTTGACTCCAAGACTGGTCCAAACATATTTTACAGTGTCCCTTGTGCCGGCTAAACTTTGTTGGCTTAACTGTGCCAGCCTAACTCCAGGTTAGGATTGTGTGTGCGCGCGCACACACACACAGTAAAACTAGCAGGATTTTTCTTGAGAGATCTGGCTAGCTTCCCGCTATATTTTTACTGTTTTTCAGGAGAATTATGGTTTGTTTCAGGTGACTCAAAGAAATATTGATTACTTTTGTCGGTTCTTCAAGTAAAGCAATTTTAAAGAGGTTTTTATAACCTTTCGGAGATATTATTACTCCTCCTGCACACACCAGCTAATTACTTTATACATCATCTAATGGCACACAGAGGTGAGGTGAATATTATAAAAAAGAAAATTCTTGCTTCTCTCAATTACGTTTTACTGTTCCACCTATAGGTTTGGCTTGCAGCTACCTTGAGAGATGAAATTGGTGTTGTGCTGGGGCAGCTACCTGGAGAGTTGGAATTCTTTATATGAATTTACTAAAGGATGGAACTATTTTGTTCATCTGGGAGGCTTTCTCATCCTTTGCAGCAAAATCCAAAGCCCAGTGTTGGGCTGATGTTAGCAGCAGCATTGGTCCAGCAGCTCTGGCCTAAGCCGGTGGCACGACACTCAAATTCAGCTGGTGCAGGGGCATTTCTGGGTAGGGGGAGGGTGGTTCTGGGCAGCGGGTGGGCAGGCTGGGAGGTGTGCTGGCCTGGGGAGGGGTTGGAGCTGGGATGTGACCATTAGGATGTGCCAGTTCATGTTTGCTATCTCCCAATGTGGTTCATTAGCTGGTCGGTACATTGTTGCCGTGGGGACGTGGTGGCGCAGCGAGTTAATCCGCTGTTGCTGGGCTTTCCGACCGCAAGGTTGGGAGTTCAAGACTGTGCGACGGAGTGAGCTCCCATTGCTTGTCCCAGCTCCTGCCAACCTAGCAGTTCAAAAGCACCTAAAAATGCAAGTAGATAAATAGGGACCACTTCGGTGGGAAGGGAACGGCGTTCCTTAGAGTCATGCCGGCCACATGGCCACGGAAGCTTGTCCTTGGACAAAAATGCTGGCTCTACAGGCTTTGAAACGGAGATGAGCACTGCCCCCTACAGTCGGTCACGACTAGACCATTCGGATGTGGGGAAACCTTTACCTTTACCTTTTACATTGTTGCCACACCAGCACCACCAATTTTTTCCCCCTAACAACTTGTGAAACGAGGTGGCAGCTGCTTTGTCCGGTGGAACAGGGGGCATGAAACTGCTCATCATTGGTGTGCCAACATCATTTGGCGCCTGGGGTCCATCTCCCCATGACAACATTATGTTCAGGAATAGTCATGACATGAAATTAAAGATGATGATGATAATGGCCAGAGGAGAAACAGAGACAGTGAACATTTTCTTTTAGTGAACTTTGTATATACAGTTTAAGACGCGTCACCCGTGGATTTTTAAACCACGGATATGATTCACCACGGCTTGAATATTGCATGGCACTCCCCAGAAATAACATGCATGGCAAAGACTTGGGGATGAAGAAGACTTCAAACGGAAACCTGCAGTAGGAAAAAGCAACCTAACTCTCCCAAACGTGCTGGCACTAGGTTTTGGGGGAAACTGCACTAGTCGTCTATCTCCTGTCGATAGACTAATTGTCTAACCCCTGCTAACTGGGCAGGAGGCACTTTTTCAAGTGGTTTTCCTCTTATATTTAGCAGGGGGGGGGAGAGTAATTGTCGCTCTTCACCCCTGCACAGTGTCTTTCTAGTGGCTTGCTGGTGGTCTGCCTTTTTTAAGATTGTGAGCTCTTTGGGACAGGGAGCCATTTAACTTTATTATTACTATTTGCCTGTAAACCGCTTTGTGAACTTTGTTTTGAAAAGCGGTATATAAATCCTATTGATTGCAGGGCCGGCTCTAGGAGTGACGAGGCCCAATGCGGGACATTGCTGCGGGGCCTCCACCCTCCCTGCAGGCTCTCCACTCACCAGGAAAAGCACTTGCGATGCTGCACGTGGCACCTAGGAATAGTTGGTGGTGACATGATGACTTCACCGCCAACTGCTTCCAGGAGGTCCATTTTAGGCTATTAGGAGGCAGGGCCAGGTGGGAGGGCCCAGGGTAAAACTACTCTGCTCACCCCACTGACCTACAGCCCATAAGATCCCAGCTGCAGCAGCAGGCAATCCGTTGCCGTGCTGGTGCGAGGCCCCCCAAATTGCGGGGTCCAATGTGGTGACGTTGGTAACATTGGTGTAAGGCTGGCCCTGATTGATTGATTGATTGATTGATTGATTGATTGATTGATTGGTCTCCCCCAGACCTCCCACCTGAGGGTCACATCCTGGCTCGGGGCCTCCACCAATCAAGTATTGGGCTAGCCTATCACAGCCAACCCCGAAGGGTCGAGGCAGTTGGCCGGCATTAAGTATTATAAGCAACCTGCACGGGTGAAGCTTTGTGTTCACCTTTGCCCATACCACGGGGTTCACCGAGGGGTTCACCAGCCAACATCACAAACCTAACAGGAATTGTAAGACCAGTCCTGGCTTGCCCCTTGATCTTTCTTATCTTCAGGATGTACGCCAAAACAACCTGTCTATCCAGCCAGCACTACACTACCAAGGAAAACCTGTTCAGCAACCAGTGCCAACCTGGGGTAGATGAAAAAACAACAACTGCCAATCAGGTTAACAGAAAAAAATTGTACCCGATCCCCAAATGGGTAACCAGCTAACACAGGGACTCTACACATAGAAGGGTGGGTAAGGTAAAGGTAAAGGTTTCCCCATGACCGAATGGTCTAGTCGTGACCGACTGTAGGGGGTGGTGCTCATCTCCCTTTCAAAGCCTGTAGAGCCAGCGTTTTTGTCCGGTCATGCGGCCGGCATGACTCTACGCCGTAGCGCACGGAACGCCGTTACCTTCCCACCGAAGTGGTCCCTATTTATCTACTTGCATTTTAGGTGCTTTCGAACTGCTAGGTTGGCAGGAGCTGGGACAAGCAACGGGAGCTCACTCCGTCACGCAGTCTTGAACTCCCAACCTTGCGGTCAAAAGCCCAGCAACAGCGGATTAATTCGCTGCGCCACCACGTCCCACTAGAAGGGTGGGAGGGGCTTGCAAAACTGGCACAACTGAAGCTGGCAGTGCTTGAACTCCAGCCAATGATGGCGCCATCTGCCCCAGCAGCAGGGCCAGCCAGTTGGGGGCCACAATTCTCCTGCCCTTGCCCTGTGCAAGGTGGGGGGCATTGCAAAGAGTGGTAAGGTTCCAAGGAGCCCCCACCAGCACTGCATTTAAAAAAAACCTTTCACGTCCTTCTCCATGGCTGCCAGCTAACCTCACCCACCCTGTGCAATTTCATGCTCCAGCTCGCCCTGCTTTCCTCTCTGCCTCTCCCAACAGCTCCAACCTGCATGTAGGGACTTCCTATCTAACTAGCACATCACTCAGGCAGGCAAGCAGGCTGCCTCTGGGTCTTAAGGCCTGCCAACTACAGAGTACAACTGCAGATTGAAAAAAAAAAAACCCTTCCTTCCTTCCTTCCTTCCTTCCTTCCTTCCTTCCTTCCTTCCTTCCTTCCTTCCAGCACAGTTCACCCTGCACAATTTCATACACTGGCTAGTCATGCTTTCCTCTCTGCCTTTCCCAACACCTCCCTCTTGCATGGAGATACTTCACAGCTAGCCAGTCTGTTAATCAGGCAGGCAGCATCTGGGTCTTAAAGCCTGCCAGCTACAAACACAGAATTATGCCACTTGGTTTCCTGCATTTTTTGGAGAAAAATGTGGAGAGTCCCAGGACAACTACCACCACTACCCCTGCGGTTAGTGGTGGTTAGTCCCACCTGTATCACACACACACACACACACACACACACACACACACACACACACAAACACACACACACACTTTGTATGTTTTTTTATATGTATTATATAACGTTCTATATATACCGTATTTCCCCAAGTATAAGGCGCTCCAAAGTATAAGACGCACCTTAATTTGGGGGCCAGAAATTTAAAAAATACATTTTTGGGGCCGGCTGCTCTTTAAGGCAAGCGGAAGCATGGAGAACGGTGCGTTCTCCATGCTTCCGATTGCCTTAAGAGCCGCCGGCCTCCCGCTCTTTAAAGAGCCTCAAGCGGGAGTGATGCTGCCAGCTCTTTAAGACAAGCAGGAGCATGTGCTCCCGCTTGCCTTAAAGAGCCGGCAGGCGGGAGCACTGCCCTCTGTTCTCCGCGCTTCCGCTGGCTCTTTAAGGCACGCGGGAGCACACCCCCTTGTATAAGACGCACCCACTTTTTAGCGCCCCAATTTTTGGAAAAAAGGTGAGTCTTATACTTGGGGAAATACGGTAATTGTACCAATAAACATGTTTCTCTTGCTGGCGGCTAGCCAAAACACGGACGCAGCCGGGGTCTTCCCTCGCAGTGCTGCCACCTTCTGGCAGCCTCTGGAACATCCCCCTGCAGCCTGGTGCCTAGCCCTCATAGGCCACTGCAGCCCATCATCTGAAGTGTCCAGCACTTGGAGGCAGTCCAGGGGTGTGTCTACTCGCTGGCGCTCTTCTGAAAAGTGGTGCATGGTGTAATTAAAAGAAACAGGAAAAGGTTGCCAGGGGACAAGGTCAGGGAAATAATGGGTTTGAGGTCTTGCATTAGATTAACGGCAACACCAAGGTGCTCCCAATTTATCTTATTGCCCTGGTTATCAAGAAGACCATCTTCTTAGCCTCTTGCAACAGAGGCTATTCTGTCCTCCCTGCATTTGGCAGCAGGATAAAGAACATGCTCTTGAGACAAATGAACATAATGTGGGATAGATCATGTAGCAAACGAATTCCCTGTAGGTGCTGGCGGAAGAAATGCATCTCTAGAAATAATGAGTTCCTCGTCATTTTTCTTCTTCTTGCTGCCAGAGCATCTGATGCAAATATTGCCATATTTTATCAGGGCTACATGAATGGATTGCAGTGTGGCTCCCTCAAGATTAATCCAGTGGCGGTTATTGAAAGTTTTACATGATTGATGTATATGACTGCCCAGTTGGGGAAGAGAGGACAAAATTGGCTGAAAGTGTGGAGGATACAGTAAATTGAGTCTGCTGTCAGAGACTTGTATTGTTAGATAAATTGCAATCATTTATTTGTATTTCTTTATCATTGAAACACTTAATTATATGAATTGCGGATACTTTTGTCGGATTCCTTCTTGTCTGTTGTAATTTGTACAGTCAGCTTGTACTTTCGTTTTATGGGCAGCTGTTGTCACAAAGTATTGCTGAGGGCTGGTCCTCCTGTTTAGTTTTATGTGCCTATCAAGTTTGTGTCTTGACTCTTTGATCTCTGGGGGAAAAACATGGTCTGAAAGTTAGCAAATTTTAGCTGTGTTGGCCTTGCTCTGATTTGTAGTTGCTTCTTCCCAGTTAGCTTTCCTGACCTGGCACCATTGATGGTGCCTGGCCAGGAAAAGTAATGGGGCAGCAGGCAGACGAATGCCCTTCTCCGCTGCCACTGCTGTTGCTGTGTGGGGAAGCAGGAAGGAGGAGTTGCATCAGTCTGGTTCCCAGTTCTTTGGCATTGTGGGTTCATGGCACATGCATGTACAGGTCATGCCTCATTGTCCAATGGAGCTCTGTTCTGGAACCCCCAGCGGATACCAAAATCAGTGGATACAGGATTCAATGAAAAAAAACACCTTTCAAGACCCACTTCCAGGTTTCTTGCTCCTCCATTGTTGCACTAGAATGCATTGGTATAGACCAGTGGTCAGGGAACAGGGGTAAATTACCCCAAATGGGGTAAAAATGAAATTCCTGGGGGTAATGGACGGTCGCACTGCCGAGACACAGCCGGGCATGCGTATGAATCTATATGCATGCCCGGCTGTGTCTTGGCAGCGCGACCATCCATTACCCCCGTTCCGGTTCCGTTGCTGGCTGGCTGGCTCCGTTTTGTTTTGCTTGTTTGTTTTGCTCCACCCTTTACAACTTCATATTTACATAGCATTAATTAAGCTCATTAATTAATCAAATAAAAAGCAATGGGTTCCAATATGTAATTTTTTTCCTTTTGTTCTGGCGGGGGGGGGGGGGTGACGTTGGCGTATCTAAATATATTTTGGGGTAAAAGGTAAAAAAGTTCCCTGACCCCTGGTATAGACACTATATCACATTCAGCCACTAGATGGGGTGAATAATTGAATCTAATGGGATGCAGGATGGGGGGGGGGAATGGGATTTTGGCCATTTTTTCCTTGTTACAAGGCATTTAAAGGTGGACCCCAGAATGAAAGGTGAGTGAAATCAGTGGATTCTGAATCAGTGAATACTGAGGTCCCACTGTACTGGGGTGCATGCCATTGGGGGACTCCAACAGGACGTTTACTCGTGTCCCCTAAAAGTTGAGGCTGCTAATGGCCAGTAATTTCCCTAGTCTACAGAAGAATTTTTTTTGGGGGGGGGGGTTCCCCATTATTTTTGAATTAAACATATCCAAATAACACCCCTTAAAAGGTTTGATAATTTAGAGGTAAAAGGATGTAAAATCCAATAAAACCGGGGCCTGAAGCATGATGCGTTGCCTTTGGGTTTCGTTTGGATGAAAAAAAGTTGTGTGAAACAACTGCCATCCACATTTCCTAGGATTTGTCAACCATTATCTTCAAGTGGTAAAGTACATTACAGTATAGTGCCTCTGACAGTAGAACTAGGTCCAATGGGTACAAACTGCAAGAGAGGAGATTCGGACTGGACATCAGGAAGAACTTTGTGACGATAAGGGCAGTTTGACAGTGAAACAGACTGTCAAGGGAGTTTGTAGAGGTTTGACAGGTACCTGCTGGAGATGCTCTAGGAGGATTTCCTGCAATAGGCAGGGGGTTGGATTAGATGACCTTGTAGGTCATTCCAACCCTATGATTCTATACATGTTGACATTTTGGAGATCAAGGGTTGGACACTTTGATACTAATGAATGGGTTCTGTCTTAGCATGAACACAGGGTGAGGAGCTTGATTGCCCTGAAGACAGCCATTACAATGAAGATCCATGGCATCTAGTCAATACATTCACTCACTGATAATATCCTGTCCGTCCCCCCGCAAAGGTTTCAATATATGCCCAAGGATCATTCTCCCTGTCCGCACCATACAATTTTGCTGTTTGTGGCACTCCGCTGGGTTTATTTATGATCTGCTTGTTTGAAATATAGTTGACAGCACAAACCTTGTGATTCCCGTTTTTGTGATGTATTATTAGTTGCCTTTGCTATTGCGAAAACCAAGGCAAACAGAAGCGGGATTAAAGGAGGCAGCTGGACAATGAAGAAGGACCATGGAAATTGGATGAGACATGCAGAGAAAAACTAGGGAGACTGGGCTTTCTTGCGTCCACAGTGAAATGTTGTTGCATTGAAATCTTGAGGATTAAAAAAAATGTGACACTGCAAGCCTTCTGCGACTTGTAGGGAAGTGACGTGCAATTTGAATTTAGAGTAGACTAAACAAGTAGACTAAAGGGACGTGGTGGCGCAGTGGGTTAATCTGCTGCTGCTGGGCTTTTCGACTGGAAGGTTGGGAGTTCAAGACTGTGCGACGGAGTGAGCTCCCGTTGCTTGTCCCAGCTCCTGCCAACCTAGCAGTTCCAAAGCACCTAAACGCGAGTAGATAAATAGGGACCACTTCGGTGGGAAGGGAACGGTGTTCCGTGTGCTATGGCATAGAGTCATGCCAGCTACATGACCATGGAGGCTTGTCCTCAGACAAAACGCCGGCTCTACAGGCTTAGAAACGGAGATGAGCACCGCCCCCTACAGTCGGTCACGACTAGACCATTCGGTCGTGGGGAAACCTTCACCTTTAAACAAGTGCAAATGTGAGGATTGCTCCAAAACAGCTGGAGTTTTCAATCTGCTTCCGGAGTGGAGTAATCGCTATCCTTGAGATGGGCAGCACTGGAGCTTAGACAGGTGCAGTGGCGTTCCTTGGTGCTGCCGCCTGCAGCCGCTGCTGGAGAGGCTGCCCGCAACTTGGAATTGCATCCTTAGAGTGCCTAGATGGGAGGTGGCAGGCAGGGGCACCCCTCTTCCTTTTAGTTTTTTGTTTGTAAATGGAGGAGCAGGCTCCACTCCCCAGCCTTTGCAGCCTGGAACATTTGCACCCCTTGTCCTCCACCAGGTACACCACTGGTCATGTGAGGCATTGGCTAATGGTGTGTGCTCTGCTGGAGTCCTGTTTATGTTGGATAATAGTGGAGTGTCCCAGCCTGTCATTTTCCAGGACAATTGACCAGAGCGTGAGGGAAGCAGGAAGAGCCAGTTCTCATGCAGCCTCTTTCTGTGTGTCCGCTACCATCAATTGGGTCATTGCCCTTGTACCAGTGGTGAAATTCAGCCAGTTCTCACCTATTCTGCAGAACCGGTAGCTCATTTTAGGTTGGGAGAGGGAAGAAAGGCAGCGGCCGCCCTGAAGGACATAGAACCGGTTGTTAATTTATTTGAATCCCACCACTGTCTTGTACCGTTTGTATCTAGGGTAGTGGTTCACAACATGAGTGTTGCGCTTGAATAATCCTTTCCCCTAAGGGGATGGAGGCTGGTGGAAATCCATAGGAATGGCCCCCATCGCTTCATGCTG
This sequence comes from Lerista edwardsae, assembly GCA_029204185.1. Classification (NCBI taxonomy): domain Eukaryota; kingdom Metazoa; phylum Chordata; class Lepidosauria; order Squamata; family Scincidae; genus Lerista; species Lerista edwardsae. Next base: position 3,568,631 of record JAJKFI010000099.1, on the reverse strand, counting down.
CCAACTACAGGGAGGTAAGAGTGTGATTTTTATGGGGCTTCTAACATACCTGGTTCTTCCGGGTATTACACGGCGATGGTGGGTAGAACCTGGAAGTGATAGGCACGGTTGCCTATGGGTCCTCTGAAGGGTCCAAACCAGTGGTGTCATTCCAATGATTTAGGAACAGGAACTCAGTTTTGATTGGCACTTCTTGGGAACCCAGAACCAGCCACAGAGCCCGTTAGGATCCGGAACGCCCGTTCTGGTTCGTTCCCCCTGAATGACATCACTGCCCTCGCCCCCCCTAGGAATCCGGAGTCGCTCCCTTTAACCTTCTGAGTGCCGGCCAACCAAGAAGAAAAGCTCTTTGCAGAGGAATTGGGAGGGGGGAGGGGGGAGAGTGAAGTGGGCGGAGTCAGCCCTAATTTTAACTAGTGGAACTGAGTTCCCCTGCATTCCCCCTGCATGACATCACTGGTCCAAACCTTGTGTTAAAGGGACAGGAGATGGAGAACCACTGATCTAGGGTTTGAGAGGAACAAGTGCCCACTTGCTCGTTTGCTAAGCTTCCTCAAAACCCTGCAAATAAACTGGCAATAGGAAGGGAGGTGTGGAGGTGGGGCGGGGTGGGGAAGGAGAGCTCAGCTATGGAAGCTTCCTGAGCCCCTCTCCCACCTTGAGAATGTTCACCACTGCCCAGTGTTGCAGGAGCTGACTCACCGCCACCTCTTTGGTGTCAGCACTCCTTTCTCCCTAAGCCCTGTTTTGTTTGTTTAGATAGCCCTGGTGGTGCTGTGTTGGCCCCTAGATCCTTGTACCTTGTTCAGGGTACCCCATTGCTAGAGACAAAATGCATAGTTAGGGGCTGTAAAACAATTACAGGTGGAACATCTGTATCCATGGGGGTTCTCTTCCAGAACACTCTGCAGGTACTGAAACCTGTGGATACCGGGCTCTGATTTTAAATGGCTTTAAACCTACAAAAAACTCCAGAATGAGGTTTCCTACTCAGGAAAACCGTACCATTTCCAAGCTTCCGCAGCTTTTTTCTTCTTCTTCACTTTAAAGACCTACATCCAGATCACAGGGAGTTTCCTTTATCTACCCAGCCCAACTCCAGAATGCCCCAGCTATAGAAGCTTGGAAACTGTGCAGCTTGGCTATGAAATGATAGGTAAAGGTTTTCCCATGACCGAATGGTCTAGTCGTGACCGACTGTAGGGGGCGGTGCTCCTCTCCGTTTCAAAGCCTGTAGAGGCGGCGTTTTGTCCGAGGACAAGCTTCCGTGGTCATGTGGCCAGCATGACTCTACACTGTAGCGCACGGAACGCCATAACCTTCCCACCAAAGTGGTCCCTATTTATCTACTTGCATTTAGGTGCTTTCGAACTGATAGGTTGAACTCCCAGCCTTCCGGTCGGAAAGCCCAGCAGCAGCGGTTTAACCTGCTGCGCCACCACGCTCCTTATGAAATGATAGGCAGCCCCATATTGTTGCTTTTTGTGTATGATGAAAGCCATTGGTATCCACGGGCATCCGCTGTAACTCAAATCCGCAGGTGCCGAACCCTCGGATACCAGGGTCCCACTCAGTGATGTCATGCAGGGGGTACGCAGGGGTACGCGAGTACCAGTTTCTAGGATTATGGCTGGCCCCGCCCATTCGCCCGCCCACTCGTCGACTCTGCCCCCTGCAACATTTGAATTTCCTGCACGTTTGAGTTGCCTGCACGTTCTCAGAGCCAGGCAGGCAGGCAGGCAGCGAGCGGAGCCTTGCCTTGCCTTGCCTTGCCTTGCCACTGAAAAATGAGCTGCTCTGGGGTTTTGGAACTGTTGGGTCACTTTAACATGATGCCAGGCCTCCTTAACATGTTCTGGGGGTGCTGTGGAATACTGTTGCAACTGTTGGGTCAGTTTAAAATAGCCTTAGGCCGCAAAAGGGGCTTTTTTCATGTCACTTCCTGCCACGACATCACTCCCGGCTTATGACGTCACTTCTGGTGGGTGGGTCCCGACACGTGCCAATCAAAAGTGAGTACCTGTTCTTAAATCATTTAGATGACACCACTGGTCCCACTGTAAAATCTTCTTCCGCTAAGTAAGCCTGGCAAAAGGCCCAAATGAGTAGAAGACAAATGGCTGTGATTGACATGTTTAACTGCACAGAACCTTGCTGCTGTTCTGTTTATTTGTTGCCATATTTACTTGTTTATTCTTTATGGCCGCCATTAGCGTGTCATCTTCAAAGAGCTGGCGTGACGAGAACGCGGCGCAGGCTGGAAACACAGCACTGTCCATGGTTTCTAATGCATAATAATTATGTTATCTTCCCGCCTGCCATCTTCCCAGAATAGGTGGCATTATTTCTTAGTTATGCTGGACAATCGAGGACATCTGGCTGCTCTGCCCCAAGGATATTGCCAAGGATACTCCTGACATGTCTTCCATCTGGACCCTCGCAGCTGCTCAGAGTTTCAGAAACCAGGAGTGGGACGTTCTGTTCCTCCGAGGACTGCACTCATTTTCCAGTGGGGAATAAATTGCATCTCCCTGGGCAGGGCCAGAACCTGTTTAGATGGAAGGCAGGCTTGTTCCCTGCCATCTGCCTTGGCTGTATGTGCATGGGTACATTGTATAAGAGGCTATGTGTGTAAGGACAGATCTTGGTTGCTCGAGTCAGATAAAGGCAAAAAGCAATGGGAGTGCAAGGAAATGAAAACAAGCTTTCATTGCACAGGCATAGTTGAACTGGTGGGCTTCAGTATCCGTGGGTCTGTTATCCGCAGTTTCAATTATCTGCAGATCCTCACCCCTCATGCCCAATAATGTTCTTTGCAGACAGACATCTTTATTTATGGTCTTTGACAAGCATAAAAGAACAGAAGAGAAAACCCATACAGATAAACATCATGAAGAACGTTGACATCCTGTAATTCATAACAAGTTAAGCATAATGGATCATATCCCCTAAAATTCTTCAATTTAGACATTTATAATATAAAATAGCTAAACCCACCCCATCTAATCGCTACCTTAGGTCCTAAGTCAGTGGTGCCACCAGTGGGTCATGTTTTAAGTGGGTTGTGAAGCACCTAGAGCAGCCATAAATATGGGGAGTTGGGGTGCTGGAAAGGGGGAGGGCTGTGTGGTTGTTTTGCTTGTAGCAAGGTTATAAATAGGCTTCCCCCCTTTGCTATTGGAAAATGGATGAGAAATACCCCAACTTATTGCTGCATTCTCAGGAGAGCAGAAGGCTCTGGCGTCACAGTGATGGCATTTCCAGTGGGTCCCAGACAGGCTGTCATTCTAAAAAGTGGGTCCCAGTGCTATAAAGTTTGAGAACCACTATCCTAAATCGTATCTCAAAACTAATTTACTAACATAAAAAGTAAAAGCTATCAACTCATCAACACGTCCATAATTTAAATGTAGGAACTCCTCTATGTTCAGCCAGGCAAACCACATTCCACCCTCTTTTTCCTGATGTTTGGTGCAGCGACCAGATATTTGTCTGCCTTGTATGTGACCGCAAAGTTTGAATCTGACAAGAGGAAGAGTTTATAATCTTAACTTGTGTAGCTCACTAAGATTGCAGTCCTAACCTGGAGGTAGGCGAGCACAGTTAAGCCAGCCAAGTTTGGCCAGCACAAGGGCCACCTTAAAGCGTGTTTGGACCACTCTGGAGTCAGGGAGGATGGTGCACATCTGTGTGCTGGCCTCTCTGACTCCGAGAGTGGTCCAAACATACTTTACAGTGGCCCTTGTGCCAGCCAAACTTTGCTGGCCTAACTGTGCCAGCCTAACTCCAGGTTAGGATTGCACTCTAAACCTTTCAGCAAGGGAGAAATATGAGAAGTCCAAATATCTCTGTAATACTCACAGGCCAGTAGGACATGCTCAATAGTTTCAATTTCATCTGCCCCACAAGAGCATAGTTGTTCTGCAAATGGGACCCTTCAGAAATGGCTATCTACCACCACTGAGGACAGCTCATCACAGCAGGCCAGTGTATAGCGGGCTTAGATTTATTAGGCACTGGGGAGCGTGTTGGGGCAAGCCAAGCCTGTACAAGGACAGGCTGCACTTGAACCAAAATGGAACCAGACTGCTGGCAGTGTAATATTAAAAAGGTGGCAGAGCAGCTTTTAAACTATACCTGGGGGAAAGCCGACAGGAGCCAAGTGGCATCCGGTTTGGGACTTCTCAACCCTAGGGAAGTGGCGAGGTGACAGAAGAATAAGGTAATGATAGAGTAGGAATTAGGAGTGGAAGCGTGATGGGAAGTGGCAATGAGTCCAGCAGAACAAGAGACTGTAGAGATAAAGGTGGAAACCAGCAGTCCTTCTTTAGGGACCCCGTATACAGGTGCTTTTATATTAATGCTTGGAGACTTGGAGCAAAGATGGGAGCATTGGAATATTTAGTGGCTAGGGAGAATATTGACATAGTGGGCATAACAGAAACCTGGTGGAATGCAGCGAACCAGTGGGATATCGCAATCCCAGGTTATAAACTTTACGGAAGGGACAGGGATGGGCGTGTTGGAGGTGGGGTGGCCATCTATGTCAAAGAAAGGATAGACTCCAGAAGCGTAGAGGTTGAAGGTGGGTCTGACTCCACCACAGAAAGCATTGTGGGTTAAACTATTAGGTCCAAGGAGTGATGTAACAGTGGGTGGGTGTTATCACCCCCCAGATCAAAAAACTGAAAGGGACTTTGAGATGAGAAAACTAATTAGGGAGGCATCAAAGAGGGGCAGGATTGTGGTCATGGGGGATTTTAATTATCCCCATATTGACTGGGTCAATTCGCATTCCAGTCAAGAAAGGGAGACAGGGTTTCTTGACATGCTAAATGACTGTGCCTTGGAGCAACTTGTCATGGAGCCCACCAGAGGACAGGCAACTTTGGATACCATACTGTGTAACACCCAGGACCTGGTTAGGGATGTCAGTGTTACTGAGCCATTAGGGAACAGTGACCATGCTGCGATCCGTTTCGCCATGCATGTTGGGGGTAGTGTGCCAAATAAATCTGATACAAAAACCCTTGACTTCCCACAAATGAGGAATGACGTTAAGGAAGAAGGTGAAAAAAGTTCAAATACTTGAGAAAGCATGGGGGTTGACTAAAATAACAGTAGTAGAAGCCCAGGGGAAGTGTATCCCACAAAGAAAGAAGGGCTCAGCTAAGTGTAAGAAGGTGCCAGCATGGGTAATGAGCAAAGTTAGAGAGGCTGTAAAGGGCAAGGAAGCTTCCTTCCATAAGTAGAAGTCTTGCGTAAATGAAGACAAATAAAGAGGACCATAAACTCTGGCAAAATACATGTAAGAAAGTACTGTATATGGGAGTTCAAGAAAGATTTTGAGGAATGCATGATTAGCAACATAAAGAGGAATAATAAAAGCCTGAGGGGAGACATGATTGAGGCATACAAAATTATGCATGGAGTGGATAGAGTAGATAGAGGGAATCTCTTTTCCCTCTCACACAATACCAGAACCAGGGGACATCCTCTAAAGCTGAGTGTTAGGAGAGTTAGAACAAAAGAAAATATTTCTTTACCCAGCGTGTAATAAGTATGTAGAACTCCTTGCCACGAGATATGGTGATGACATTGGGCCTGGATGCCTTTAAAAGGGAATTGGATAGATTTATGGAGGAAAACTCCATCACAGGTTACAAGCTATGATGGGTATGTCCAGCATGGGTTTGGGATCACTGCCACTTGGTGCAGGGTAATGGGAAATAATTCCCCTTACTGGGTGGCAAGTAGCAGCCCCCCCCCAGTGGGCTGGCACAGACCTGGCCACGGTGACCCATACCCTAGTGACATCCAGATTAGACTACTGCAATGCGCTCTACGTGGGGCTGCCTCTGAAGACAGTCCGGAAATTGCAACTAGTGCAGAACGCGGCTGCTCGTGTGGTTGCTGGGGCTCGTCGGTTTGAATCTGTCAGGCCGTTGCTTCAGCGGCTACATTGGTGGCCGGTTCCTTTCCGGGCCCAATTCAAAGTGCTAGTTTTGACCTTTAAAGCCCTTTCCAGCTCGGGTCCAGGGTATTTGAGGGACTGCCTCCTTCCATATAACCCTACCCATACTCTTAGGTCATCTGGGGGGGGGCCCTTCTGATTGTGCCACCAAAAGGAGAGGTGAGACGGATGGCAGCCAGGAATAGGGCCTTCTCGGTGGTGGCCCCCCAACTTTAGAATACCATCCCCTTAGAATTGAGAACTGCTCCCTCTTTGGCAATATTTCAGCAGAGGTTGAAGACTTTTATTTAAACAAGCCTTTTAACTGCTGACAGGCTGGCTGGCATTTTATGTTCTCTTTTTTATTGGATCCACAAGGCTTGCTGTTTTAAATTTTAACTGTTTTAAATATTGTTTTTAACACTGAATTGTTAAAACTTCATGTTCTATTGTATTTTCATGTTGTAAGCCGCCTTGGGTGCCCATGGGTAGAAAGGCAGGATAGAAATTAATTAATTAATTAATTAATTAATTAATTAATTAATTAAATAAATAAATAAATAAATAAATAAATAAATAAATAAATAAAAAATCTGAGCAGCCCGGATCAGGGCCGACTGGGCCAGGAAGAAGGTTAGGATCTGGCCTAAATGCCCGGATTCCTGGCTTCACCTCCCTCCCAAGACTGGCTTACCTGCTAAGTGGGCAAGAGGCACTTTTTCAAGTGGTGTCCTCTTATATTTAGCAGGGGGAGAGCAATTGTCCCTTTTCACCCCAGCACAGTGTCTCTCATGGCTGTTGCTGGTGGTGTTCTCCATTCTTTTAGATTGTGAGCCCTTTTGGGACAGGGAGCCATTTAACTTTAATGTTATTATTTGCCTGTAAACCGCTTTGTGAACTTTATGTTGAAAAGCGGTATATAAATAGTAGTGATTGATTGATTGATTACCCAAGAGTCTGCCCTCACCCTCACCGCATTCCACCTCTCCCTGTCCTCCCCCGCTCCCTGCGCCGGCCCAACTTGGCCAACCTTAGCTCTCACTGGTTCCTGGGGGAGGCAGGCTGGTGTGCGTCCTCACCTAGCCTGCTCTGGAGTGACTCCGATGTTCTCCCAGGCCAGTGAAGGGGACATGAGCCGGCCTTAATGTACCTTAGGATTGCTCCCTCACACATTCCAGCTTCTTAGGATGGAGGTCATTGGCGTCATTCACCTGGTACGCTGGGCAGGACTTTTTTTCCCCCAAGGTTCTTGACTTGACTTGACTTGACTTGACTTACCTTTGAGCGGCAGTCCGCCCGTTGCGTCATGCCACGTTCTGCCGCTTTCCCACCCGCTGGGGCGGGCGGGAAAGCGGCGGAACGCGAAGTGATGCAACAGGCGGACTGCCACTCAAAGGTAAGTCCCGCCCAGCATACCGGGTGAATGACGCTGCTGATGGAGGTGTATGATGTTGCTCTCCTGTTTTCAAGATCCCTATTCAAAATCCTGTGCAATTGCCTGTCAGGTTGATGTGGCAATTTAAAAAAAAAAACACCCATTACATTTCATTTAGGAAGAAGAAATCTCCAAGGCTTTCTTGGCATCAGGGAACAAAGTTAATTGTTCAGGGAATGACTCATCTTGGGCTTGTTTGTGATAATATATTTGCTCAAATTTATCCCGTTCATGCATACTTAAAAGCCTGGACTGCTAAATTCCAGAGGGAATTAAGGTTATTGATCTTTGTAAGAACCCCAAATTAAGGTACTAAATGAACATTAACAGAGTATAGGAGTTAATTTTCTTTAATGTACTTTAGTAATGTTTCAAGGAGTGTGTTTATCCCTTCAGTTCTTTACTTTGGGAGTAGTAGATATACTGTAGGGCGCAATCCTAAACTGAGTTAGACCGGCATAAGCTAAGCCAGCAAAGTTTGGCCAGCACAAGGGCCATTGTAAAGCATTTGGACCACTCTCGGAGTCAGAGAGGCCCGCACTCAGACGTGAGCCATCCTCCCTGACTCTAAGAGTAGTCCAAACATGCTTTATGGTGGCCCTTGTGCTGGCCAAACTTTGCTGGTTTAGCTTATGCTGGCCTAACTCCAGTTTAGGATTGAGCTCACAGTCTTAACCTTCCAAATACTGAAAAGCCAACAGTCTTACCATTGACTGGGCAATATACTGAGGAGGATGACAATAAAAATGTAGCTTCCCAAATGGAACTCTAACCACCTACTGAATAGTGGGAGACTTGGGAACTTAAATCCCCTACCTACTACATTTTTGAAGTATTTATAATTTATAATTGCGAATGTTGAATTGAAACACATAATACCACATCCTGCACTTCTGCATTTGGAAAACACCAAAATTGCAAAAAGACAAAAAACAAACCATCATTTTCTCCCACCTCTAGCCATTAAGTGTGCAATCCTAATCTGGAGTTAGGCCAGCACAGTTAGGCCAGCAAAATTTGGCTGACACAAGGACCACTTTAAAGCACATTTGGACCACTCCCTGAGTCAGGGAGGATGGCTCACGTCTGTGTGCTGGCCTCTCTGACTCCAAGTGGTCCAAACATACTTTACAGTGTCCCTTGTACCGGCCAAACTTTGCTGGCCTAACTGGGCTGGCCTAACTCCAGGTTAGGATTGCATCCTTAGAATTCCCTTCCTGCATTAAATGTAATGAAACGGCAGCAAGGACTTGTTCTGAAGAAGCCTGCTTCTAGGTAATGTTCTGTCGGTGGGGAAAACCACTCAGAATGTTGATCAGCCTTGAAATACTTGACAGCATTCTGTTTAATTCAGTGGTAGATATGGAGAACTGGCAGCCCATCCACTTGTCCCGCTGTGGGACTGAACCCCCTACCAAGAAACATGGTTAAAATTCAGCACGAACAGCACACATGTTATCATCTCACTGCAGTTCTGCTCCACTTGGTGTGATGGACATTTTAGCAGAGTACTTGTCTTTCACTCATGTTGCTGTGATGGCATTAGTTTGGCGCACTTCTGGAAACCACAAGTGGCTCTTGCGGTGCCTTTATTTCCAGAAGGCTACACACATTTGCTCGCGTGTGCTCAGGTTGATCATTTCCTAAATTGTGCTCTGAACTGCACAAATGCTTTTTTTTTGTTCAGAGAGAGAGAGAGAGAGAGAGAGAGAGAGAGAGAGAGAGAGAGAGAGAGAGAGAGTTTTCTTGTGCTGTACTGTATCCTACAACAATGTTCTTGCTTTGCTCTGCTGCATCATGGGCAGCACAATCCTACCCCTCCCCTTGTGTCGATGCTACATCATAGCGTCGATGCAATGGGCGGAGAGCGCTGGTACATGGGCGTCGAACAGCACCCCCGCGTTGGTGCTCCAGCTCTGAAGCTGACACTGCTCATAGTGTCGGCTTCAGAGCGCCAACAGAGAGCCTCCCTTGAGCTGACCAAAGCTGGTTGGTGCAAGGGAGGCTCCGTCCCATATCGGGACAGGGATTGGTGGGAGGGAGGGAGGCGGGGGCAGGACTTGGGCGGGCTTGGGAGGTGGCCATACGGCCACTTCCTAAGCCCGGCCGCGAGACTGCGAGGCTCCCTTACCATGGGGGGAAGCTCCAGCCTTTCCTATGCAGTGTCGGATATGGTGCTGCCAATTCGGCCTCACCATTCCAGCGTTGCATAGGATTGTACCCTCAAAATAGCTCTTCTGAGGTATCAGAATTGATATTAATGAGAAATAAACATGATCTCTCACTGCAGAATACTTGGCAGGAATAGGATTTTGTGGCCTGTTTTGCTCAACCCATTCTCTCTTAGAAAAGAAAGGAAAGGGAGGGGTTGAAATCATTTGATGAAGCTGATCAAAGTAAGTTGCTGCTGTGCTGAAGTTTCTATTCTCTACCTGCTTAATTAGAAGTGCCAAAAAAGATGGTAAGACAAAAAAATCATCATTCTGAAATGAGCCTAACTTGAACTTGGAGACTGGATCCATGTGAAGATGAAAGAATCAAGCTCCCGAGAAATGGACTGGGACTATCTGTTGTCAAGAAAGATGGACACACCATCCACTTAGTCTCCTGTTTCCTAAAGCATCATATGAAAGTGGCAGAAATGGGCCTCACATCCTTGCCATAAAGACTAGTGTGAATGGGAAAAGACCTTTGAAGTGTGAATGGGAAAGACCTGAAAGCGTGTCCACTGTAAATGTGTGTGTGTGTGTGTGTGTGTGTGTGTGTGTGTGTGTGTGTGTGAGAGAGAGAGAGAGAGAGAGAGAGAGAGAGAGAGAGAGAGAGAGAG